>OMNN01013376.1:2199-33581 GCA_900302755.1 Chromis chromis
CTTTTTTTTTTCCAGATTTAAATACAGTTAAAAAATGTAATTAGACAGTCAAACATTGTTAAAAAAAAAAGAATTACCTTTTGTAAAAATACAGTACACTTCTGATGTGGACATTATGTACACATTAGGCCTGTTTCTTTTACACTCAACATGTAAATTAATAACGTTTTCTCTGTGATTTTAATCAAAATTATCTGTAATTAACAAAAAAAGGACAATCTGTAAAATAACAGTTAAAAAATATTTACTATTTTTCAGTCCTTAATATACACAATTTTTTTTTCAAACAATATCTGTAAAATAATGGGTATTTTTGCTGATTGAATGTTTTATTATTAATAATATTATTACAGTAAACATGTAAATTAATATTTTTTATGTGATGTTACTGTTTATTTTATGAAATTCAACAAAACAGGGAAAAAAGTAAAATAAGAGTAAGTTGTTCAAAAAAGTTAGTTTACAACAATTAAAATGTTCTTTCTTTTTTACAGTGTCGCATTCACAGTAAACTTGTACAAACCTAATCTCTTCAACAGTGCAGCCAATCCCACTCTGAACTGTTAACCCTGGTGTCTCCATGTGACAGGTGAGACAAGCAGAGCTCTTACAAACACTCAGGTATTTACTGGAAGGCTGCTCTCTTTCATTACCTTGTCTTATGATACGAGGAGATGACCAGCTGTGAGTGGGTTTGACAGGTTGGGTTTATTGGCCTTGTTGTTTTTCATTGAAGTATTTTTTTAAAAGGACATCGGTATCTTGAATAAACTGACCTTGTGGTGGTTCCCCAGATGTCGCTCCTCTGTTTGCATTAGATATTGCTCTGCCTGAAGCTTTATTTGAATGCTATCCAAATGACCGGGATCTATTGTTGAAACAGCAGTCAGTCTTCTGTCTCAAGTAATAAATTACATTGTGACCCTGGACAGGTGGCTGCGGCATTATTTGATAGAATCATATTAAGCTGATGAGAAAATGAATTTGCTGTTAATGCAAATTAACAGTGGTGAAATAGGCAGTTAGGTCTTTTATTTAGGTAAAAGCTGCAATACCACAATTTAAATATACTTGGATAAAAGTAAAAGGGCCTCTTAAGTGTTTAAAGAGGCAAACTGTATCATCAGCAAAATGTACTTAAAATAAAAGTGTTATTTACACAGCAAAATGGGCTTTTTCAGTGTTTTATATGTTATATTATTGTATTAATATCACTGATGCATAAACATCTAAGCAGCATTTAAATGTTGTAGTGGACTGAGTTGGAACTGAGTTTACTCTTTTTTATTAGGTTACACTGTCAGATGGCTTCATTTACTGTATAATTCAATGTATTTTATATCATTAAATACATCATGACAGGTCATTAATGACCTAATATTCTGTAAAGTAATTACAGTAAATGTAGTGGAGCAAAAAGTAAATTTCCTATGAAATATAGTTAAATTAAAGTAGAAAGTAGTACAAGTACCTTAAAATGATATCTATTGTAGGTATAGTACTTGAGTAAATCTACTTCAGTGTAACTTAAACTGTATGTGAAGCCACAGTCATACCAGACATTTATTTGCATGATGCAAATGGAATAACTAAATACACTAAATGAGCATTTCCTGCATGAATCCTTCATTTTCTAGTTCAGGTGGCCAATGTTTCGTTTTGCAGCCAAAAATAAAAACTGATATGTTCAATGACAACTTCAAAATTTCAGTGTGAAAAGCAACTGCTAAAAAATCACCTATTAAACGGTCGGGTTCACTAAAGCTACAAGAAAAACATTTTCTCACTTTCCACACGTGGTGTTTAGAGATTTCAGATTCTTTTGACTAAGTTTAAAACCAAATGTCTCTGTTACTCTGGACAAACCATAGAACACAGTGCCAACACTTTTTACTGTTTATGGACTATTTCTCAGTTAATTACAACCGAGACATTTATGCAAATGATCATTTAATATCACTGCAATACCAGCGTTTATTCTCATATTGTCTATGTGATCCAGAATCTGAACCTAGAAGAAATATGACACATTGACCTTTAGTCGTGTTACATGTTGCTTCTCTCCCAACTTCATTTGCAATGCATATTTCTTGAGGTGCGTCCTCAGCTCAGTCAGATCAGCCGAAGTCCAGTTTGGTGCACCTTTTGGATACAGATGGAGGGATAAGCCTGTTTATGACTATGGTGGATATGCAGGTAGTGGATTTATGTCAGCTCTAGCATTACTCTGGAGGAAAAACTACTGTAGAAGGACAAAATGAATAAGAAAAGATACTTTCTGGAGGCTCCAGAAGTCAAAGACTACCTGGTCAAAGGAGAAAGATTCACCAAGTGGTCTGAGGTGAGTGAGTATTGAGATTAAAACATGAGCTGGTAGCTATTCAATATCAGATAAAGTAAAATGTAGCTATATATGCAGACGTGCACTGATTTTTCATTTAAATCCCATAGTAAGGGACATTTTTGTTATACCTGAATCACTAATTTCCCAATTAATGCTCTTAAATAAAGGTAGTTTAAACGGTCTAATTTAGCATCAACACATCAACATAGATTTCAGCTGAATAATCGTCCGAACTGTGTGAAAGCCAATTCCCTTGTCTCCATCAAGGACTCGACAAAGACTGTTCCTGTCACCATGAAGATGGATCCGAAAGGTTTTTACGTTTACTGGATCAACCAAAGCAAGGTAATCAATATTAAGAGTGTGGGGAAAAAAGAAAAGAAAAAAAAAGTCATTGTTGAGGTAGTCGTGTGTCCGATTCACATCCTGTGTGTGGCTAATGTGCATGTGATTAGGATCTGCCAAAGCTGTGGGATATCTAAAAGCTTCATTGACCACCTTCCGGTCCCAGCAGCTTGTGGAGATTATTGATTGCTGCTGATGTGAGCTCACACTCCTGTTGCACTGTGCAGCTGGACTGTGATGCACTCAGTGGAGGTGAGGCATTTTGTGGTTTTCGCCACATTAGAAAACCAGTGAAGCCGACATCAAACACGTGCCTCATGTGTCTGGGTTCAAACGTGCTGGCACACTGTTGTGGATTCCAAATGCGTTTTTTTATTTAAAAAAGATCACTACTCCCTTCCCTTCATGATGTTTAAATTCAGTCAATGCAGTCAATTATCCTTCACACACACAAATTAAATCCCATAGTTTTTATACTTTGCCAAAGGATGACTTGTATCTCAATCCATATTTGGACTGGCGCCTACATGTTGAATTTAGTATTGAAGATGATTCTCTGCCTCTTGTTTCTAGGAGACAACGTTCCTGGATGTTGCTACCATCAGAGATACCAGAACAGGGAAATATGCAAAACTTCCCAAAGTGAGTACTGTGGTCTTATTTAATGTGGTAACCAGCACTCTGGTCCATTAAAGCCAAATGGATGAGTTTCTTGTGTAAGAATCGCTGCACACATTCAAATAAAATGTAAAACCCTTGGTGTGCCCATTAATATGAGAAGCATATTTGCATTGCAAAAACTGCAGTGGACACATGCGCCCAGGCTACTCCCTGACTACAGGAACACACGGACACACAGACACACACATAAACAAACAAACATAAACACGCACTGTGCCACAGAGTGAGTCATGATCTGAGATTTCTGTGAGCGAGCTTGTGTGTATTTCTTTTACTCTCTCTCTCTCTTTGAGTTGAAAGCCGACAGTTGTAGTTTCAGTTCTTTTCCACTCCTTGCTGGCCTCCTCAGAGAGTTGCAGTATGCAGCCATCGCCATCCCTCGCGGAGAGGAGATCTGAAATGTGTTCCCCTCAGGGAGAGCAGAGAGCACTGCATCATCCCAGTTGGGGTGCTGTACAGCTTCCTCCTGCCTCCCCCCCGAGGAGCCTTTGGGAAAAGCTGCTCCTGTGCTGACGTCAGCTCTGTAGCTTTGAAAGTAGCATTGAAATAGACTGCTTGTAGGGCAGCGTATGCAGGAAGGATGCCTTTGTGAGTGTGAGAGAGAGTGTGCATGAGTTTCACTGTGCATATGTTTGCATGTTCTGGTCAACACATTTGCCTGCGCTGAAGAAGCTTCCAGGTGTCCAATCTGTGCAGACAATATGTGCTTTGACTTTTTTTCTAAGAGAACACTGAAAATTATTAATTGAGGAGTTGATTCACAAGAATAATATTGTAGTGAATCACACGCAAGAGGTATTTTTTTCACATTTCATTCCTTCTTTTGCTTTTCACAGCACCCCAAGGTCCGCAACGTATTCAACCTGGATTTCCCCGACAGCAACCATCTTGCCAAAACCCTGACCATCGTCTCAGGTCCAGACACAGTGAATCTGACCTATCATAACTTTTTTGCCTCCAAGGAGAAATTGACACAGGTATATAAAAAAACCCCACAATATTTACAGAATCTGTGTGTTACCGGCACTGTGTTTGCAATGTTTCCTCCCTGTCACTGATCCCCTCTGATGGTTCAAACACAGCCACAGGCCATTAGCCATTATGTAATGAGTCTTGCTTCTCCTCCAGTACGGCACCCTCTGTCTCTCTTTCCCTTTTAGTCGTTATTAGACTTTATGACGCCAACATCCAGATTGAATCAACTGTAATGAAATCACTATTGTGCTTTGTTCAAATGCAACATCCACTTTCATTTCCTGAGCTACTCTTATTTTAACCCCCTCTAGTGGTGAGTTTGTGTGGCTATCAAAGCTTTTACAACAGTTTAAGAGCTAATGCCAAATGCAGCTTGTGTTGTTGAATTTAATTCAAGATACCTGTTTGTTTTTGTGATTAAATGCACATCAGAACTGGGCAGATGACATCCTTGCGATTGCCTACAATGCTGCAAGAAACAATGCATGCAGACAAATCTTCCTGGATAAAATGTAAGTGAACATCATGTAATCTGACACAGCAGCTTGTATCAGATAATGACTGAACACAAAACAATTTAATTTCATCATGTAATGTGAAACACAGTGTTGTGTTAATACATGTGCTGCATTCAATCTTAGATACGTCCGCCTTTCCCTTCAGACCAACAAGGACGGCAAGATCCCAGTGAAACAGTAGGTTACAGTACAACCACGCAGTGGTTAGTTTCTACAGTAGATTTCCATATTTCCTACTCAGTGTTTCACTGTGTGTTTTCTCAGTATTTACAAGATGTTCCCTGCGGACAAGAAGAGGGTGGAAAGTGCTTTAGCATCAGCACACCTCCCTAAAGGAAAGGTTAGAGACCAAACCTGCCGTCTACTAGAAATAAATTCTATTTTTTCTTCAGCTCAGTTATCTTGGATGAGATATTTTGTTATAATTTAACACTCCAGCTGCACACATGTGATAAAAACAAACTTTAATACTTTTAATTTTCAGTATTTTAAAAATATTTTTTGGTAATAAAGATCTGATATAGACATCATGTCTTCATGTTTCAGTATGACACCATAAAGGCTGATGCTTTCACTGAAGCTGCCTTCAGGACCTTCCTGACACACCTCTGTCCTCGGCCTGAGATCTACGAGATCTTCACTTCTTAGTGAGTCAACCTCTGTGCTTCACTGGTTGTCTTCTGATATCCTTCAATGACCTTTGTTTTTTTATTGTATCGCCTGTATTTTAGACTCCTACTGTAGCTCAAAACGTATATTAAATAATTATTAAGTAATTCATCTATATCATCATCATGTTTGCACTCTGGTAAACCTGTTCATCTGGCATGTAAACATACCCATTCCAAGGGCCTCAGTTTCTATCTAAAAGTTAAGAAGCCAAAAAAAACATCTGTACATATTCTAATTTGGTAGCTGGAGATGCCTGGTGTAAACTGCAATATGTCTTCTTCATGCTCGGCCAGCCTGATGTATTAGCTGCCTGGCATGAGCTCAGGTGGCAGTTAGTGGGCCGTGATGGACATGAGCAGCATTAGGTGCATTGCTGATTTGACTGTCATGCCTCACTGTGCCCTGCAGCTCCACCAAACCCACCATGACGAAGGAGAATTTCACCAAGTTCCTCAACGAGAAGCAGAGGGACTCTCGGCTCAACGAGGAGCTGTTTCCACGTCTGCGCCAAGATCAGATCAAGGCTCTGATTGACAAGTACGAGCCGTCCTCCTCTAATTCTAACAGAGGTGAGATCTGGAGGACTGACAGGCTTGAGATTTGTGCTTTTCTTTCACATACTTCAGTGTTTCTCTCTCGTTCATCTGCAGGTCTGATTACTCCAGAGGGGCTTTTGTTCTACTTGATGGGTTCGGAGACGTCAGTTGTGATACAGGACAGACTGGCCAAGTGTCAGGACATGAGCCAACCCATACCCCACTACTTCGTCAAGTCTTCACACAACACATACCTAACAGGTCACATGCGTCACCTTGATTTTCGCCGACAAATCACTGCACCAAACTCCTATGCGATGCTGCTGGACAGTCTATAATGTGAAATCTTTTATTTTTCCTCTCTCTTTCTGTGTAGCTGGTCAGTTCTCTGGTGTGTCCTCTCCTGAGATGTACCGTCAGTGTCTGCTGTCCGGCTGCCGCTGCCTGGAGTTGGACTGCTGGAAGGGTAAACCTCCGGATGAAGAGCCCATCATCACTCATGGCTTCACTATGACCACTGAGATCCTCTTCAAGGTGGTTACACAGACTTCCAACCCTTGTGGAGGCTGCACAGTGTAAACAGCATGCATATCAGTTAATGCAAATACATCATTTGGATGTGAAGAGCAACAATCACATTTTGCTGTGGCATTTAAACTCTGTTATCAGATCCTCGCAAATCGCACCTCTATTTTAGTAAATGGCTATCCCCGACTTCCTGTCAGCACAGTTTGCATTGTTTCAATATGACATCTTCTCGTATGCACTCGCCAGAAGCTGTTCACACTCACCACACAGTGTCAGAATGCATCACGGCGACCGCGATGAGCCCGTAGATTCCCTTGTTACCGTTTATTCATGCCGAGGTGCTCATTCGAAACAAAGAGCAAAAGTGTGTGAAGGCTTCAAAGCACACAGCAACGCACAAACACACACACACACACACACAGGCAGGCGGCCACATCTTCCTCTCGTGCTCAATACTTCCATTTAAGGACAGGCTCCACAGTCACAGGGGCCTGAAACAAACACAACACCTCAGTTCAGTTCACCATCAGCCTGGATGTGATAGTTTTGGAGGTGACCTCAGGGCCTCTGCGTCAAAGGAATAGCTCTGCCCCCTGCTCATGTCTTCAGAGAATGGTTGTCCCAATGTGTTGGTCTCAAGATTTTGTGTGTTTTTTATGGTTTTATAGTGTTGTTTATTGCAGTCTCGTGAGCTTTTTTTGTTTTCTATTGCTCTATCTCTTTATTCTGAATCTAAATCACATAAAAGACAAGTTATGAGCATTAAAAAACAACAATCCCTGTCTTTTTGCCACATGGAACAGGATGTGATCGAGGCCATTGCGGAGAGCGCCTTCAAGACCTCACAGTACCCCGTTATCCTCTCATTCGAGAACCACGTCGACTCGTAAGCTTTTCGTGAACTGTAATGCTATCAACACAATGCAATGATGTTCTTATGTCATTATCCTAAAACATATCGGATGTAATTAAACTTTCTGTGGCAGTAACAGGTGTTGCTCTGATTTCTTCCAGTGTGAAACAGCAGGAGAAGATGGCCAACTACTGCAAAACCATATTTGGTGATGCCCTGCTAACAGACCCTCTGGACAAATACCCTGTGAGTGCACTGCTGCAACACAGCCGGCTGTCATAATAACAGCTAGATAACGTTTAAACACGAAGATTTGTTAAAAGGAGCAGTTTGTCTGATAAATTAGATGCAGGATTGTTATGTTGCAAAGTGTGATTTAGCAGAGTTTCGCAGTCTGCTCACATGAGGGCAATAAATGGAAAGGTTCAAGTTTCATGTTAGTCCTCTTTCTTATCTCCAGTGGACAAGGCCCTCACGGACTCCCATACCCCATTCAACTGATTTATATCAACAGCCAGTGTGTGTTCACCTCCTCTCAGCTCCGTGGAGAATATACATGTGCTCGAATCCCTGAGGCAGAGGGAGCATGAGTTTAACTGTCTCAGATAATATCAGGGACACAGCCAGGATTTCAGAAATTAGGTCATGAGATGTTATTTTTTCTCCAGAACCCAGCGTCCTAAAAATACTTCGACGAGCCAGTTTTTCTACATTTAATCTATTCCAGTAGCAGGTATTTTAAAATAGTTTTTGATCATTTCAGTCTCCAGAAGATGAAGCCTTCTGACTTAGCTGATATTTTAGTATTGAGTGAAATGTTTTGATTTATTCATTTATTGAATTCATTGGATTTTGCATCAAATAACCCAGATCTTCAGAGAACAAAGTCAAATTTACTTTTGTGACCCTGTAACGTTTCCTCTGGTGACATCAGGCCAAATTTATTTACCCAAAGAAACTAAGCTAAATCTCTGAAGATTCACTAGTTTCTCACATTTTAATCCCCAAGTCAGTTTTAAATTTGTTCTTATCTTGTCTCTCAACATCCAGCTGAAGCCAGGCCAGCAGATTCCCAGCCCATCTGAGCTCTTGGGTAAGATCCTCATTAAGAACAAGAAGGGCAGCCATGGGAAACCGGCTCCAGCTAAGAAAACCACCACAGCAGCCACTGACCAGCCTGCAGCCACAGCTGCTCCCGTCCAGGACCCAAACACCCCTTCTCCGGATGGTACCACCCCGGCCCCGAGTACCCAAGAGAACCAAGGTGTACATGATGAATCCCAAATCTACTTATGCTCCAAAAATAGGCACATTCAGTTATTTCCAAGTGTCACTCACATTATGATTATATGTTTAACTAGAGGGGGACGCAGCTGTGGAGGACAACGAGGAGCAAGAAGACACAGAGGAACAGGATGAGGAGAAAATGAAGACATCAGATGAGGTAAATGATGACGACTGTGATGACAGTTTTGTTTTTATGACATCCTCTGTTTCTAGCCTGAAGAGTCCAAACATCCGATAACCTCCTGTCAACCCCACACAGGGCACAGCTGGACAAGAAGTAACAGCGTACGAGGCGATGTCATCCATTGTCAACTACATCCAGCCCAACAAATTCATCTCTTTTGACAACGCCAGAAGTATGTCTGTGCATCATGAATATAACTCACACAAAGTAGATTTTACTAATACCCCTGGTAAATACATCAAAGTCAGTGTGAGTTACGCAATTCTTCCTCCCATTCTTCTCTTCCTTCACAGGGAAAAACAAGAGTTACGTCATCTCATCTTTTGTGGAGACCAAAGGGGAGGCAATGATTGCCAAGACTGCTGTTGAATTTGTCGAGTATCCTTTAAGAGTGCTGCAGATGTTGTCATGCTCCAACAAAAGAGAAAAACATAAAATGAATTCCCTGTGTTAGGCGTTCTGAAATGAGGGGGGAAAGCACAGCAACTCTGGTCAAAATATGTTGTTTAATGCAGTCAGAGGAGAAGAACATATGCAGAAATAAATTCATGCTTCCTAAATTATCTTTCTCAGATACAATAAGAGGCAGATGAGCAGGATTTACCCCAAAGGAACGAGAATGGACTCATCCAACTACAGCCCCCAACCTTTTTGGAATGTCGGCTGCCAGATGGTGGCGCTCAACTACCAGACGATGGGTACAAATGGACACAAGCACTGAAAACCACACAAAAATATCACATATTTCTTGCACTACATCAACCGTCCCTAGTTCTCAATTAACTATAATTTCCTGACATTCTTTAAATGTCATGTCCTTTAGTATTTTTTAAAGCTGAGCTTCTGTCTTCCACCACAGCAGGTCAGTGTTGCACCTCTTTGTGCTGCACAGGCCGCTGCTGGGCTCTGCATCCCAAATGCTCAGTGCTCCTCCTGAAGCTGAAGAGAGGTGGCATGAATGGGCTGCTTGTGTCTATTTTCAGATTTCCCCATGCAGTTGAACTTGGCTCTGTTTGAATTCAACGGCAGGACGGGCTACCTACTCAAGCATGATGTTATGCGCCGCAGTGACAAGAAGTTCGACCCTTTCTGTGACAGGATTGACACCGTCGTGGCAAGCACACTGACCATAAAGGCAGGTTTACAGCCTTGTTACTGGAGCGCCTCTATTACTTTAACCATCCTTGTGATGTGTTCAGCTTAGGGCCTCTATTATCTGTGCAAACCAAATATAAAAAGAAAGCAATTTTAAAAGGTCAAAATAATTGACTTAATTGACTTTAAAGCTCCAGGTAAAAATTTTCATATGTTAAAGCTGTATCATTTATGATATTGCATTGCAGGGAGGCTGATGAACAATCAGTGCAATATGTGCATAGCTGACAGCTGTTTTTTTGCTTTTCTAAATTGAGCATCAAATAAGCCTGAATAGCCTTGGGAAGTCTGCGAGTGTGCTGCATGTGTTGTCCTTGTAGTTTGGATGCAGAGTCCGTAATAATACAAGTGTCCTGCTGAGACTGTAACATGGTTCCTGGTATTCAGCAGACTCCGCATGACTGAAAACCTCAGCTCTATTTATATCCGTCTACATGGATGGACACAACAGCACACTGTTAACCAGTTCGTACATGTGTGTGATCAAATCCTGTCACATTAGATCTATTCAGGTCAGTTTCTGTCAGAGAAGAGTGTCAGAACAGGGGTGGAGGTGGAGGTGATTGGGCTGCCAGGAGACCCCAAGAAGAAATATCGCACCAAGTGGTCCACCACCCCCAACGCCATCAACCCGGTGTGGAATGAGGAGCCTTTTGTTTTTGAGAAGGTGTGGGTTACAGCATTAAACGAGCTCAGATGTGCACAAATACAAGAGTGAATGCATTTGTGTGAGCCATCATAACCTGGTGTGTTGCTGCTTTTTGTCACCATGGTTAGATCCTGCTGCCAGAGATGGCCTCTCTGAGACTCGTGGTGCATGAAGAGAATGGAAAATTCTTGGGCCATAGAATCATCCCTGTTGATGCCATTCAGTCAGGTCAGTGACGCTGAGAGGAAAAACACTCGAATCCGTTCTTCGTCTAATCTACATAATTTAAAACACTGAGTCATTCAAGGCCTCGGAATGTTTGCTAACTTGATTTAGCCTCAGCTTCTGGATCAGAGGAGATGCTGTCTTGTTTTTAATTTACCAAGGTTTTTATTTTATACCCCGCAGGCTTCCATCACATCTGCCTGCGCAGTGAGAGCAACATGCCTCTCACTCTGCCGGCTCTCTTTGTGTACATCGAGGTCAAGGACTACATCCCTGCTGCCTTTGCAGGTGCTTAGCTTTTCACTGTATGCAAAAGAAAAAAACTGAATCCATGTAGGAAGAGTGACAGTCAGGGTCAGGACTAATGCAGTTTGGATGTGTGGAGCTTGGTAGCATTTTGTTCAGTTTAAAACACACATTTATATCTAATTAAAGTATGAATTTTGCTCTTGAATATTGCTGCCTTGTACACTGATGTCTCTGATTCTTCCTCAGATTTCACTGACGCTTTATTTAATCCAACAAAGGGCACGGAGAAAACCACAAAGACCCCCAAAGAGGTAATAGCAGCTGAAGCTCAGACACTAAAAACGGACACATCAGTTATATCCCCAGGTTCCCGATAAAGCTTTAATAGCACTAACTGACTTCCTGGAAGATGACCAGCTTTGCTAAATTGTTGTCTTTTTTTTATTTATTTTTTTTAAACCCTGCAGTCATCCTCTGACTACATTTCTCCCTATGAGTTGCCTCTTGTGGTCCAAACCCCTGCAGACAAAGCTAAAGAAAGTGAAGCTCCTGCTGCAGGTAATGAAGCTTGTGAAGGGGACACAGTTGGTTTTAGTGCTGAGTTTAAATGTGCATTTCATTGCTAAACTTTCTAACTCTTCTAGAACCTGCTGCATCCGATCCTGCACCACCCGCTGAAGCCACGGACCAGTCATCCGAGCCTCCACCAGAAGCTCCTGCAGAGGAAGCAAAAGAGGAAGAAAACAAGTCAGATGCTACCCAACCTATAGAAGAGCCTCCTCAAACTCCTGTCGCTGCTCCTGCTGAAGATGCATCTGAAACCATTCCTGAAGCCGCCGTTCCATCTGAAGAGGCCGCAGCTGAGACAGAAGAAGCCCCTGAGCCAGAGGCAGCTCCAGAAGCCAAAGAAGAATCAGGCGCTGACACTGATGCAAACCCTGAGCCTGCTTCAGACAATAAGGAGGCAACAGAAGCTGTTGAAGAGCCTGCTGCTGCTGCTGAAGAGCCTGCTGTTGAGGCCGTGCCCTGTCCAGTAATTGCACCGACCGAGCCTGCAGGATCAGATGACTCATCCCAGCCGCCCACCAGTAGTGAAGGTAACACCGAAGTGCTTCATCCCAGTTTCCCTCCTGTCAGCCTGCTGTAGGTCAAAGCTCTCTGACAAGGAAAATGCAGATCAATTTAGAGTTTTTTTTTTTATTGAATAGATTTATTATGAATGCATACCCAGGGCCGACAAGTAAAAAAGATTCTCACAGCGCAGCCCTTTGTGTTTGTGCCGCAGAGCCTTCGACTGTGACTACCGAGCAACTGAAACAACACAAGAACTATCTGAAGGTCATCAAGCGTCAGGAGAAAGAGATGAAAGAAGCAGAAAAGAAGTATCAGAAAAAAGGAGAGGATCTGATTCAGAAATACTCAGACTCCTTCAAGGCCATCAAAAAGAAAGCTTCACTGAAGAAAAAAGAGTAAACAGAGTTTGTTTTCCCCCCTCCCTCTTCATTGTCTTGTTGCTTTTTCAGAGTCAGTTTTCGAGCTGAGATATGCTGAACGTTTGACAAAAGAGTTTTTTTTGATGGTGTCAGTGGAAGAAGAACCATCTGTCCAATTGTTTACGGTTAATCACTCAAAGAGTGTTCTGTTTCCTGCAAAGTAGCACTGAATTCTACAGCATATTAATACTGACACACTAATGAAGTTGTTGTTGTTGTTTTGGTCTGCGTTATTAACGAGAATATATTTAGAAGCATGAAGAATATTCGGCGGCTAATGTGTTTTCCTGGCTAAAGCAGAATATTAGAGGAGCAGGAAAACAATTAAATGAGTAAGGGCTGCGGTGCTTTTTGTGCTCGGTCCTCCACACTGAGCTTTCAGAGCAAAACAAGTGTTATTCAAATTCAAATTCAAATTCAAAAAACTTTATTTGTCCCCGGGGGGCAATTCAAGGCACACAGAGCAGCATTACATATATGTATGTATGTACAGTTTATAGGGACATAGAGTATGCATATGATGTAGTGTGTGTTTATGTACATTCAGAATAAAGTGTCGGCAGAGCAGAACAATAAATAATGAAAATGTGAAAAGAACTGATGGAGGAAAAAAAGTGTAATAGTGCAAAACGTGACAGAAGTAAATAAGTAACAACCGTAAATAGATATGGAACAGAGCTATGTGAGGACAAATACTGATCAATTAGTTATTAAAGGCCACATGAGCACTGCTGTGTAGCATTTCCAGTAACCACATGGTTGTAGACTAATTTCTGCACTAAAACGGGTAGAGGGTGTTAGTCGATAACTGTATTCCCCTTTCTTATGTCCTGCGTTGTTGTAATATGTTACCGTGTGTCTCACCAGGGGAGGAGGCGACACCTCTGACTCCAGTGGGAACAAAGAGCGAGTGAAGGAGCAGAAGGAGAAAATGCAGGCTGAGCTATTAGCTCTGTGGACGGAGCAGTGTGATCAGATGAAGAAGAAGAAAGAGCAGTGTGCCACAGAGGTTAGTAAAAGCTTGAAGCTCCTTGTTTTGCATTTAAAATGAATGAAAAAGACATCAGTGGTGGCAAGAAACTCAGCATATTTAGCCAGTTGCTGTACTTAAAACTGCACTAATCAATATTTTTGTATTGACAGTGAATCAAATGATTTCATGTGATACCAATTATCACCCAGCTCAGCAGGTCTCAGCTCTACAGAGTATTTTAGCCTCTTCTCAGCTCATCGTTTGGGTTTTCTTACCCACAAACTAGCTGTCACTCTCCAAATGCAGAAGGCAGCACCAAATAACATACAGACAAATGAAAATGCAAAAACACAATTAAAAACACAAAAGAGCATGCCAAACCAACCGGCAGTGATGTACACCGATCAGGCATAACATTATGACCACCTGCCTAATATTGTGTTGGTCCCCCTTATGTGGTCAAAAATGCTCTGAACCATTGGGTATGGACAAGAGGACCTCTCAGGGTGTCCTATGGGGTCTGACACCAGAACGTTGGCAGTGGCAGTGTTTAAGTCTCATCAACACGCATGGCAAAATCCAAGGTTTTCCAGCAGAGCACCACATAGTACCAATATGATCAATGTTATTCACTTCACTATCAGTGGTCATAATGTTGTGGCTGATTGGTGTAAATGTAACCCTAAAGGCATGTTTACCAATCAGATGCCTGTAAAAAGCTGTTGCAGCTTTCCAGTAGGCTATCAATAACAGTGCACTATTTTGGGGAATCACATGTAGTCCTGTTAGTAATATTAGCACAAACTATTTTCACCACATCTGCCATTGTACTGAATTGGACCATGTACCAACCAAAAGGTTTGTTCCTGTTTACACATCAGCACTGCAAATGGAGTTTAATCTTTACCCTGACTGGAAACTGCGCTTACATGTAGACAAAAAGTCAAAACGCATAGAAAAGGCTGTTTTTTTTCCTTGTATGTGGACAAGATCAAAAGAGAGCTACAAGTAGGGTCAATATCTCACAGGTGTTCATGTTTTAGACAGAACCAGAGCTCCAAATAAATCATGCTATTCTGTCTGCATATTATGTGACTATAGCTTACCAGTAGTGAAATGTAGCTAAGTACATGTACTTAAGTGCAGTACTTAAGAACAAATCAAGGGCTCAGAAGGAACCCAAAAGAAACTGTGCCTTTATGGTGTATCTCGGTATGACTTTTTATGCCTCAAGATGACATATGTTGTGAACTGGCTGTCTATGAATCAAACTTAAATTTCAAACTGAACTGAATTAATCAATTAGTCAATTGACAGTAAACTTTCAGCAGTTTTGATAACCTTTAGGAACACTTGATGGGACGGCAACATGACAAAATGCAGTTCTTCTTTTTTTCTACTTTTTTTTTTCAAACCAATCAGTCAATTAATGGAGAAAATAATCTGCAGATGAATCCATAATGAAAGTAATCATTTGTCAGTTGGATACAAAATAGTTCAAAATGAGCTCCACCTTTATTCAACCACAACAATAAAATCCTGTTTTTACATCAATGCATAAGTAATAACAATACAATAATATGATATATAGTAGTATAAGAGTCACAGGGACACTTTCCTGCATTGAGTATGTCAACTTTTATTACTTTAAGGACATTTTCATGATAAAACTTTTATAGTTTTAGTAAAGAATGCTTGAACACTTGAATATACCGCTGTGGTATGTGAACACCTTAGACACCACCACTTTATAAAGAGATGTGTTTGCAGCTGCATTCATCCTCTAATGATCAAAAACGCAATTATGGTTTCAATACACGTTGGCAGTGCATGTCCTTCATTTTGGTGTTTTTGTTCTCGTCTACTTTATACCGCCTCTTCACTGCACTTCAGAGGAGGATAGTTAATTTTTTACTCCTAAGTTGAATTGCTGTTTCGCTCCTTAATTTGTAACTTCAGACTTGCATACCAAAAGTATTATTGTTATTCAAAAAATTCTGAACTTGTTATTAATTAAATAACCCAACAGTGTATTAAGCAGTTAAGATTTATTGCATCACAACTTGCAAAACAGTAAATGTGTTGCTTCAACATTATTAAATATTCACTGGTAGTTTTACCTTTTATATCTAACAACATTTTGCTGATAATAATAATAATAATCTAACCTTTATTGATCCCCTTGGCGAAGTTCCTTCTCTGCATTTGACCCATCCTATTCAAAGCTAACCTTAACTATAAATACTAGGAGCAGTAGGCTGCCGCGGTGCAGCGCCCGGGGAGCAGTCAGGGGTGAAGGGCCTTGCTCAAGATTCCAACAGTGGCCGCAGTGGGGGTTCGATCCTCTGATCTTCTGATCAGTAGCCCAGGGGCTTATCCTGTTGCATCACCACTGCCCCAATAGTAGATATATGAAAAATAAAAAATAAATTTCTTCATAATTTTTTAATTGTTTACTGCTCATATCATCCCTGAAACTAATAACTCAGTGATCTATAGTCCATTTTGCAACCTGATTAGAAGTAGGTTCATCCACTAAGTACTATTTTTATTTTTGCATTTCATCCATATATGGATTTGTTTTTAAAATAGGTACCTGAAAGACAAAATCTGCTCCTTGTTCTAATACAGCAGTTTTGATGCACTCCTCATTCAACCAGCACTCTGCTCTTACTCAGCTCTTGGCTGTCCTTATTAAATCTAATGGTTCACCCCAAAAATAGGATTTATTTCCTCAGCTCAGGATGCATTCACAATTCTCTCAGAGCACCTAATTTTACCTCCCTGTGCTGTGTGTCTGGGATCATGGGCGAACAGCCAGTACTTCAGACGCTCTGTTCATTATACACAAGACTGGGGTGCTCTCAGTTCAGAACACAACCGCGGGGTCAGTCAGGTAATTTTTCAGCGGTTGAGTAGACAGAGTGTAGATTGTACCGTAGGAGTCAGTTAGCATGGTGCATGCAGGGTTTGGGTTTCTGGTGAAACTTAAACTTGCAAATTAACCACAGAAGGGTTGAACTTCTGGACACTGTTATTTAGAGCTATTTAAGTCTCATTTGGCACTTTATCTTGACAGTAATTATGCCATTTCCTTAATTCTGTTGTGACAGAGACTGGCCAAACTGTTGGAGATGGCCACAGAGAGACACACCAGCGAGCTGAAGACCCTGGAGAGGTGCGAGCACACATGCAACACATTTGGGACACGATGCACACACAACAAGGCTTTGCAGAGTCCGTCCAATCTGTGCCTTGAGACTGTGGCGCGACACTGTCTGCGTGTCATTTGAGGAGAAATATCTGACATTTTGCAAACAGAAAACCTCAAATAATAAAAGAATCACCTCAGCGTGCAGGTCTTCTGATGTCCTAGGCTGACTTGACTGGTGTTATGCTTGTATGTGTGTGTGTGTGTGTGTGTGTGTGTATGTGTGTGTGTTATCCCAAATCTCCAGCTGGCAGATGGTTATCTCAGGACAGCTATTATCCAACAGGTGTTTAAACAGCAGCAGGGAGGTGAAGGCAGCCCTGATCACCTACCTGTCCACTCAGGCTCTGCAACATCACATTTAATCCTTCCTTTCCCTCTGACGATAAGGTCACATCAGACTCTCACAGCCTCCAACTCCTAGAGGAGAAAAGGTTGTTTATAGGGTCACTATTCATCTTAAGGTTTTAAATCTGTCTTGTTTTGCAGTGAAAGCAAAGAAAACAAGAAGAAAACGCTTTCAAAATCTTCATCCACAGAGAAGAAGTGAGTTCACAGCTCTCAGTTGAATTCTGACCAAGTTACAGCTTCTTGTCCACGGATGAAAAGAATATGACAAGGCATTGGCACTGCACATTAAGCCTGGCTTCATTTTTTATCACTATTATGATATTTTAAATCCACGAACACGCAAACAACCACTGATTTGGTGATTTAAAAAAAAATATTATGTACAAGACGTCTAACTGAGAATAATTATCTTCATTTAGGCTGAAAAAGTCACAGAGCGTGGAGGTGTTGGATGAGCCCAGTCAGCCTGATGGTGCAGTAAGTATAAAACCAGTCTCTTTTAAACTCACTGAAATCAGTAGATTTAGAGCTTCCGTTCTGTATGAATGTAAAATGAAAGCAACAGTATGCCATTTTGAGAAATCTCTTTGCTGAGAGATTAGTAGATTTATTTCACTTTTGTAGGCTAAATATGAAGCAACAGTGACCAAATAGTTAGCTTAGACTAAAGACTGAACACAGGGGCAAACAGCGAGCCTGACTGGGCTGAAGTGACAAAATCTCTGTAGCCTAAACATAGTTTTGTATTCGACACATATTAGACTCAAGTGTTAGAGGTGCCTTACACCCTTTCATGGTGTTAAACAATGAGAATAAATGCAGACAAGGGAAAGAGAAGAAAAAAAGATTTAAAAAAACAAAGAAAGAAAAAAAAAGTGTTAGAGGTGCTGGTAGCCTGATCCTGTTAGCTTTGAACAGCACTAGGAGAGCTGTTTCCATACTTTATGCTAAGCTAAGTGGCTGCACCATTAGTGTAAACGTAAGAGCTGTATTGACTCGAAATAATAATAATAATCTAACCTTTTTTGATCCCCTTGGGGAAATTCCTTCTCTGCGTTTGACCCATCCTATTCATAGTTAACCTTAACTATACATACTAGGAGCAGTGGGCTGCCGCAGGGAGCGGGGAGCAGTCAGGGGTTAAGGTCCTTGCTCAAGGGCCCACAGTGGTGGTGACTGGGACAAGTGGTCGTTCTCACTTTCCCACCTCTACCTCTTGCCAGTCCGGGGGCTCGAACCGGCGACCCACCAGTTACAAGTTCGCTTCACAATCCACTAGGCCACCACTGCCCCCAAAGCTCTGATGATGAAGTTACAAAGACTATACAGAACACACATAAGCAATTTTCAGATATGGGATACGTGACCTTACTGCACATGTAATATAATGATTAGACAGAATATCAAGTGACATGGTGGGTAACAATGCAGTGAAAAACTAAAACTAAACCAAAACTAATAGCAAGTTTAAAATTCTGGCCATGTGTGATAATAATCTAACTACTACTTTACCTATAGTAAAATAAAAAAGATCTCAAAAGCGGTGATGGAGAAGGGGATAATTTATCATTTATAATTCTCTGTTAATGATGTTACTGCTGTTCTGTTTGCATAAATATGCACAACTCTCTCTCTTTGGAGAGGTTCATATAGATCCTGCAGCTTGTTTGAGAATAAGACTCCTACAAACAGCTGGAAGCAACAATACTAAACCTTAGCTCCAGGTAATATTTTGTATAAACCTGGATTTTATTTATTATTGGTGATTGATTTGTTATAGACTGGACATTTCTGATTGTAATCGATGTGAAACTGAGGAGCAAAATGACTTACAAAGGTTTTTTTGGCCAAAAATCTAAAAAAAAATAAATCCTTAAATTGCTTCCCACAACTCAAAGTACACTGATTGTGCATCTGTTATTGTGACAGCATGCAATTCTGACTTGATGAAAGTGATATAGAAATGTTACTAAATCTGACATAGTAAGATTTCCACAGTGACTTTTATGGAGAAGTAAGCAGAGTGTTCATTTACATGTGAAGCCGTCATTTTTTGTTTCCATCCAATTAACAGAAATGAGTGCAGGTCTGAAAGGAGTTACAAGTGCTTGACAGTTCGAAAGGAGCACAAAATCCCGAAATCATGACATTAAGTCTGGATTAGCCTCTTCCAGTCTCTTGTTTAACATTTATTTCATCTGCCTCTTTGACCGAAAGAAGTATGCTCCTGAGGTTTCCTTTTCATTGGCGTCTACTATAGCACTTGCTTTTCAAAATAGAATTCTCCATTATTTTATCAGTTAAACAACTACTTTGTTGTGAGCACAAAAAAAGACAATTGTGGGCTTTTAACTCAATTTTGACCCCATTTATACAACTCACCAGTGCTCTATGCTTAAATAACATTTTCATCTGTCCAGCTGTAATTTCTGCTGTCTAAAAACTAACAGTGTTCACTCCTGTGTGTCGTGTTATGTCTGAACTAACCTCTCTACTTTCTCATGGACACAGCTCTTCCGTCAACTCTTGAACGTTCAGCTCTTGAACCTCTAAGGCATATGAGAGATGATGTTCATTAAATCTTTATCTGGACGTAGCCAGACACACGACATACTGTTGAAACAGACTCTGTTCCATTTTTGTAGATTTTAAATTAGGCTTTCTACTTCTGGAATACAAACAGGAAGTCCCAGTTTCATCGAGGCTTTCTATACACTGTTGGCTGTAACAGCTGACGTTCTGGCAGCACATAACCCTGAAAATCCTGCAGGAACGCCAACTGTTGCATGTTCTTGGACTAAAACAAACATTGCTGGCAACCAACAGCTTGCACTGTTTATACTGTAAGCAGTGCAATTTGCAATAAGGAAAATGTAGGCTTTGGTTGAGATATTGGGTGGGTAGAGAGGCCTGGGCACTGCAACTGCAGAGGGAAGTGCAGATGAGAAAACTTTGTAAAGCACTGCTAATTTAAGGTTTTATTTACCAGTATGTATCACAGAAATGATGCCATCAGTGTTTATGAGGAGCTTGCAGTGCGTGGATAGCATCCAGAGTGTACCTCTGTAGTCTCCTGAGACTGATGAATGCAGATGTTTTTGTCTGCTGACTCTCAGCACCATCTGATCCAGACTGGAGGAGAGACTGTAATGTGTGTCCATGTCAAATGTATTTCCCAAAATGTTGAACTATCACCTTGCAGGAATCAACATTTCACATTTAATTCTAAAGCTACATGCTCACATGCATCACTATATTTG
Source organism: Chromis chromis (assembly GCA_900302755.1). Taxonomy (NCBI): domain Eukaryota; kingdom Metazoa; phylum Chordata; class Actinopteri; family Pomacentridae; genus Chromis; species Chromis chromis. Next base: position 22,689 of record OMNN01013376.1, read on the forward strand.
CCTTTCTGTTTGCAGCTGACAGCAGAAGAAGTCGCTCGCTCTGATCTGCTCCACACGTATTGTATTTAACAGTGTAACTATGGTTACAAAGTGTCTAACATTTGAACAACAAATGGGAAAAAATAGTACCTTAGGCACGTTACAGCACTTTTCTTTCATGCATTTGCACACATGTTCACACACAGTACACCCACGTGCTGCTTACACACACATCGCCGAACTGTAAGTACACCCACACACACGTGAACGTGTACACACAAACACGGACACACACACATGCATGCAGCCCTTTACCGAATGAGTAAAGTGCAGCAGGCCCTGACCATAGGCCAGGCTTGTCCATTACTCAGAAGCTGTTTACAGGGAGCGGGCTAATCCATGTGTGGTCGATGACTCACTGGGCTCTGCTCTTGTTCCTCTGTAGAGCTCATCAAGATTCAGACCTGTTGTATTTGGGTTAAAGACCCGGCCATTTCACTCTGCTCCTCTCCCGTCAGCTCTGTCTGGATGGCAGAAAATCCCCCCAACGTCCCTCCACACATTAGTGTCGCATTGCACCTCACGTTGCTCTACCTAATCAGCCTTTACCCATTAATTACCACAATTATTTATAACACAACCACTTGTTTAATCAGCACACCCTCAGGGCTGAAAGCCCCCAGTGCACGGCGGCTGTGTAATCTAACTGGACAAGTCCAACCTGTGACTTAACTGTATTGATCCTCTCTATCTCTGGTTGCATCCCATGGGCACATATACACACACATAGACTCGCGGGGAGAAACATGAGCAGTTGAAGTGCTTATAGACATGTGAGCAGTCTTTATCTCTCGCTTCATGCCACATGCGCACACAAACACAGGCTCAGAACCACAAATCGATGGTGTTTTTCAGTTGTGACATGTTTTGTGCTGTATTGTGTTGTTGCAGTCTTCGGATCACAGCCCACAGCAAGAGGTTCTGATGAAGAAACAGGCTGCTACACTGGAGGAAATCAAGGCCCTGACTAATCAGGTACGCACACTGACACCGGGATACACTTGTTTTGGTCCCTCAGGAGGACATTTCACAGACTCTCAGCAAAAACCGCAGAACTTAGGAGCTAAACTAGGAACTATGAGTCCCTTTTGCCCATTTTATTTCCACTGAATATGAAGACTAAGCAAAAAAACACCCAGCAGCATTCAGTGCTACAAACCCTGAAGCTTTCCTTGACCATCAGAAATTACTACACATCCTCTTGGAACTATACAGAAAGTATATTTATGTTCCCTCTAGTCAAAAACAGGTTTAGTTCCAGAGCTCTAATTAATGTGTTTGCCTTTTAATATTCTATTGCTATCTAACTTTCTTATTTATTTCCTCATTTTCATCTTTTATTCTCCTATTCGGCTACATTGCAAATGAGTCCTTCACACGTTAGTGCACTCTGAGTTTACATAAAGGTTAAATGAATGAATGAGTGAATGAATGAGTCCCTCAAAAAAAAATCTTCCTCCCCTGGGAAAGTTCTTTCAGTGGAACGGTCCTATTACATTAATTCCCAGAAGGCTTACCCTTAAGCTAAACTTAATCAAAAAGTAATTAATTCTAAAATGCAGTGCCTATGATGATTCACATTTTGTCCTATTTATACCCTTCGCAAGGAATCGCCTTCTAAACATTCAGTGTTGCCATTCTTCAAAGAGATTTTTGTCCTTCTGGTTCATGCACTTGTACTGTAAAATTTACTACATGCACTTACAGATATCTACAATCCAAACTATGCCAAAAACAAATTCTTCTTCTTCAAATACACTGTCAACCGCGTCCATCTGTCCATTCAGTGAGAGTACGTAATGCTGCAACGTGACACATCCAGTTTGGGCGACTGACAAAGTGCAGACAAAGCCCACCGCTGCAAATGATGTCAGATGATGATGTTTGTATGACAATCGCTTTGACTCGATGAAATCTTGGCAGTTGATATTTGAGAGAAAGAAGCGCGAGAGAGTTCAGACATTGACGTGTGAATGCCAGATGGATGGTGTGGTTTGATGTATCACCAATAGTATTAGCTTGCAAATACAGTTGATATTGTGAGAGGCAGTGGGAGGAATTCAAGAGCTTAAAAAACAAAGGGCCGAATGAGGACAAGTCCGTGGTAGTGGAGTATTGAGTAATAATACAGGTAAATCGTACGTTGTCAAAAAAATCCTTACGTTTGCTTCAGTTATCCTAAAAATAGCTCATGATCACTCTTATTTAAAATCAAGCCAGAGGTCCGCTGGGTTCAAGCCAGCCTGAGGTCAGCAGTGATCTTTATTTTTTACCTGTGCCAACACAGAAATCAATTCTCTAAAGATTATGATAAGCACCGGCTGAAATAAAAAAGGAAAATGTCAGCCTGTCCTTTAGATAATCCTCTAACTAACCTTCGGCCCCGGTGTCGGCAGCTCAATCAAGAGGCCCTGAAGGAGCACGACCAGAAACTGAGATCTCTGCCAGCAGAAGTGAGGGAGGCTGTGAACGTCTGCGTGGGGGCGCATTACCCCGAACTGGTGGACGAGACTGGAGACAAGAAGGTTGGGGGAGTGGGCTTCTATGGAGATGTCTTCCTGGGTTAGATGTGCCTTTTGACCTTTACATAACCTACAGTCTGAGCACAGCAAGGAGATAGAAAAAAATGCATTTATTAGCAAAACTCGGAGTGAAGTTTCAATTTAGATGTGCTATTCATAGTAGGGATATTCTTTGAATTTGTTTTGAACCAATAATGAATGTTATTATGTCTCATAGTCCAATTTTAGATGACTTGGAACCAATTTTGACTCTTCATTTGTGTTTCTTTTCACCAGCGAAAAACACCCTAAATCTGGCCACACAGTAACAAATGTCTTCCAGATGAAGGCCCCTTATTAAAGGTTGCAGATCGGTACTCTCTTTTCTGTTCTCGTAATTACTTCAAAAATAGGAATAAATGTAGCAGCAGAAATGGGTTATCAGACTCTGCAGGCTGAATGAAACAATGACTCCATTTGTCACACTTTCAGTACAACTTGATTTTGCATGTGTGATACTCTTTCATTCGGACTCTGTGATGTAACCACAAAAAAAGTTTTGTAGAATAAAAACTGAATTTACTCTGTACCAAGGATTAAAAACCTAAAAACCCCACAACACATGGGCATATAGAACATGCAGCACTAATACCCTAAACACTGTATTGGCCATATACTATGGAAATTAGGTTTGAAAAAGTGGGGCTTATCTTATAATTGGGCTCATCCTATTAGGACGTGTATTACCTTTGCAGTCAGAATTGTTATTTTTCTCCTGTAGTGAATTGCAAATTAATAAACTTACATTAGCCACAAACACGTGTGCTTTTTCCTGTCATTTCACGTGACGTGGCGTCACGTTCGTGACGTTTTGGTTTTAATAACTTGTGGGACATAATGTTTGCAGGAATCCTGTTTATTCGAGTCCCTCTTTATATACTTACCTGGCAGGGGAGACACCATGATCAAGAAGGTGGTTCACCCAGGGCGAGGCCCAGCCATTGCACTCTGGCTAGCTGACCCCTGCGAATTCCCCAAATGTGGGAATCTCGACTGCATAATTTATGGCAGTGGGGGACTGCGTTCTATTGGGGCAGTGGTAGCGCAATGGTTAAGTCTCTGGGCTACTGATCAGAAAGGATCAAACCCCCAATGCAGCCATTGTTGGGCCCTTGAGCAAGGCCCTTAACCCTTCCTGCTCCAGGGGCGCCGTACCATGGCTGACCCTGTGCTCTGACCCCAACTGGGATATGCGAAAACAACATTTCAGGTAAAACTGGAGAGATAAAAGTATCCAACATTTCACAGGAAAATGTCTGACTGTCTGAATAATAAGGATAATTTTGTGTAGGAGATCTTTTTTTTTAAACATTTCCATATGGTATTTTTTGTATGCTACAAGATATATTATCAGCGAAATAAGCACCACAGTCACTGCTATGCCTGAGCTTTTCCACCTTGGAACTACAGCGTACCAATGACAGTCTCAAATGAACATGTATGGCTGGAACACTCCATTATTCCAACTTGCCACTGCGTAAAGTATAGTTTTACAGTCTTTGAGCAGAATTGTAGGTGAGCTGGTGTGCTCAAGCTGCAGCAAATAGGAAGGGGCGGATGGAGAAAGAGGTGACGACTACGTAGATATGCACATTTGAAAAGAAGCAACAGTGAAGAGTTATATCTCAATCATTTTCATGGAAACAACTTCTAAATTTGTAATTATGATACAAAGGGATGTTTTTTAGAGATTAAATCAATGACCAGAAAGAGTTTAAATGATGCACATCCTTTTGAAATACAGGATGCACTGTAGGTCTGCATGAATATCAAAAAAGCAGACATTAATGACAAAAACTGAACACGAGTACATTTCAGGCTAAAGATAACTGCGCTATTTGTAACTACAATGTCCAGTGGTTCAGTCAGAGGTTGGAACGTGAGGAAAGAGTCTAGCGATGACTGCCAACGAGGCTCTTTCTCTCTCTTTGTCTCTCTTTGTGCATTGCTTCAAACCTCTACGTTGGCCAGTGTAATTTGCCACATTATGGCCCGGCTGATTCACAATACAGCATAATTACAGCGGCTCTTCACTCCAACTAATAAGAGATCTGTGATGGATCAAGTGCGCTTTTCTAAACTAATCCATAATAAAGGTACGTGGACCAAAGAGAATGCACGCAATTTGGATCAAAAAAATCTTTAGAAACTGAGACATGTTTCGGCTTAATGTCATCTCCACATATAGTGCATCTGTTATATCAGCAAGAGGCACTTGTTTGTTTCAAGTGTTTACACACACATGCATGCATTTATTAATGAACACAGATTTTCTTTGACTCACCATCCATAGCAATCTGTCCAGTTTTTTTTTTTTCTTCAAATTTCCTTTTCGGTGTGAGTCCCGTCTTCTGAATCAAACGACATGAGTGACATTTAAAAGTGGAGGATATGGACAAGTCACAAGGAGACACAGCTTGTGCCTGAGAGTCCTGCCACCTCATGTACAACACAGCTGAACTGTTAGCTTTCAAGTGTGAATGCAGTCAGCCCTGAATCACTGGGCTCATAATCTTACATAAGGTGAAGACAGCTCTGGCAGCTCTGTGTCATACCAGCTGGAGAGGGATGGCCTGAGCAGGATCTCTAACCACCAGGCAACACTTGGCTGCTCACTAACGCTGGATGGAAAGCCGAAAGAAGGAGGAAAGCACTTTGAATCACACACACACACACACACGCACGCACACACACACACACACACACACACACACACACACACACACACACACACACACACACACACACACACACACACACAAAATTACTGAGCTGCAGGAGCAGATGGAAAATTTAATCTTGATTGCAAGAACAATTCCCAGTATGTGCAGGAAGAAAGGTAAAATGGGATTAAATTGAAAGGTGTGAGAAGGTGAAAGTGAAGGTTAAAGAATTAACCAAGGAGATATAGACACATATTAGTTGTTTAAAGGCTTACATGGTAAATATGGGATGAATGAATGGAGCATATGGTGCATGGATATGCTGTAAAATGCTTTATAAACTTCGAACAGCTGGTATATTTCAATTTGTAGCCAAGCATCAACCGCCGGGGCTGAATAATGAAGCCAATGTGGAAGTGCTAAAAAGGGCAGTTCCTCAAATATCCACTCAAGGCTGGCTCCAAAGAAGAGTCAATCCCCTTAGACTTACATGTAGAGTAGAGATAAACATGATTATAGCCTGGTACAAAAACAGTTCTGGTTTTAATGGTTTATTCCCCGTTCATGACAATAGTGCAAGGTGTCGATTTTCATATAATGCATCGGTTTAAATTGTATAGATGGTTAAAGATTTGCATAATTAAGGGCGTGGTCACTTTGAGTCCATGGCCTGCCTCAGCTCCATCCACGTTCAACCTTTTTTTTTCTCATAATGTGATTAGAAGGAGTCAGGCACTGTCAAAGTGGCAATGGCTGGAGGCAGCACACTGAACTTATGGATGATGTCATAGACGGTTTATCCATCTTTATATACAGTCAATGTTTTTAAGTCTGACTCACGGAAGTCATGTAGACTTCAGGCACAAGTTTGCCATTTCCTCCAAACATTTGACATGCCTTTCTACCTTTCTCCTATCTGCATGTAACTGTTTTCATAATTCCCTTCACCACAAAACAACAACAACCATTTATGTGATTTTTGTAGAGGCTTTGGATCATCTAAGAAGGTATCTCTGTTTGCTCACATCCCTGCATGCAAATAATACACCAAAACAATTCTCCTGTCCATATTTTCCAGGGGCACCATCACTACATCCTGGGCTCGGCACCACCCAAGACGACTGTGATGGATTTAAAGAAATGCAAACAAGCCAGAGTGTTTGTTTCCCCCCATAGCAGAATGACAATGAGGTGCAGCCCGACCATTCTATTGCACTAACATAGCAGAGTGGAGATAGGTCTGACTATGCAAGACTAATGTTGTTGTAATCTTATAAACCAAGTAAAGTTTCATGTTATTTCATCTCAACCCGAAATATTTTTATTTAGATCACTTTGTGTTATCCCTCTGTACCACAACTCTCACCCAGTGTCAGCTGGGATAATCTCCAGTCCCCCTGCAGCCCTCCACAGGATAAATTGCATATAGCTAATGGATGGGTGGATGACAGCTGAAAGGCAAATAAACTGTTAACACCAACCTTCGGTGCAATCGTACTGAATATTGGCAGTGACTGAAAGGACAGTTTTAGCTTTTGTCTGTCGCAGTCTGTGCTCAGTCATTCAGTTTTAATCAACCAAGAAACAAATCCTGCAATTTCAAGATTCAAATTCTGCACAGTGTTCTGGTGAAACATGTGGGATGCAGCATTAGCAGATAATAGTGTTTTTGGTTGAGATAAGTTGTGTAAGAATAAGAACGCTGAGGGGTACATGTGAAGAATAAAGTGCATTTCTCTTCTCCTTGTTGTTTCCTGTGTGAGGAAGCAGGCTTGACCCACAGGAGGTGGAGTCATGATCCATAGTCCATCTTGGCTTGAAGTGGATGCCATCCTGGATGAATATTAAGCACCCACACCTCCCACATTCACACCACCTGCTGAGGCTGCACTGTCACAGACTGTGTGTGTATGTGTGTGTGTGGATCACTCTGTGGGCTGCATACTCCACTAATACAGCCTTTAAAGAAGAAGACTAGAGATTGAAATTTCAGAATGAGTTTTTGATATCATTTGCATCCATGCTGCTGCAGAAAGTAGACTTTTGCTGCAGGATACCTTATATAATCCAATTAAAATCATAATTTTGGCTTGGGATCTGCAGACTAATGAGTGTTACAGGAGGCTCATATAACCACCTCTACTCCTGTGTGTCATACGAGCGCTAAGGGCCCGTGAGAGGTGCCTCCACGCTCTCAGAGATGCAAATTTCAACTTCCTTCATGTGCTGAGGATATGGTGCTTACATTAATACACACAGACACACACAAGTATGCACAACCAGACACCCACATACTTTAAAGTGGCGCCAGACAGCACTCTCATGGCTACTTGAATTCTGATTTTCTCATGTTCCCCTGGCAGTTTGGGAGCGAAAATTCATGCCATCAGGCTCAGGTTGGGTGAATTACTCTGTGTACTGACATCTCCATTATGGGCCCAAGCTCCCTGGGGTGAGAGCATCTGTCTCGCTGTGAGTTAAGAGGACTGAGACATGAGAGTGATATGAAAACCCATGCAGCTGACTACACAGTTATGTAATCACAAGGACGTCTGGTTTGAGCTGTAGATGACTGAACATAATGATCTACGCAGTCCGCTTGTTTCGGCAGCGTTAACAAGTTCATTGCTGATTGCTGACTTTTCCTAAATGGTGCTAAATAAATGCTTTGATTCAGATTTGGAAAAAATAAATCCCTTTATCAGATATGGGTTCAAAGGAGACAATCAAAATCATGAGATTTGTTGGTTATTACATTATTAGTTTGATTTGGCATTGCTGGTAGTCTAATGCCTTTGGGGTAAAAAGAGAAAAAGTAATTTTTTTATCAAGCTTTCAGGTCGAATTGAAATATTCCCCTGAAAAACAGTCAACCCATGAGAAAGCAATTTTTCGTCTGCCTCTATTTTCATATTTATTGTGCAGACATGTCAGTGGTGTCAGCCTTCTCATCTACCTCTGGGTAAGAGTGTGTATAAGCATGTTTTCCACAGTTATTCCTTTGACGGTTTGATCAAAAATCTAATTTTGTTATTTGGCAGGGCTGCCAATCAAATTACTTTTAATCAAAGGAAACAAATTCTTTGGAAGATGCAATTTTCTCTCGAAAAAGAACTTCATGCCTTTTTTTTTTAAAGCCTGTTTGAAGTTGTCCTTGAGCACTGACAAACACACATATATGACACACTCTTATTTTAATGCATGTTGCTGAAATTACACTTCAAGCTTGTCCAAATCATTACCCACTTCTTCTTTTTGTAATTTATTTTTTGCACTTGTGTTCCATGGGGCAGCAGCTAACAGAAACGTTCAGTGTGAAAAGGGTTGTGAGTCACAGTAAAACCCACACAGTCATGATAACATGCATTTTTATGCTATGCACTTAAGGCAGGTGAGTCACCAAGTGGCTCTTTTCAAAGACATATCAGTCTTATCGTGGGTTCTTTTTATGCAAAGCTTATGCTTTTACTCAGAGCTACATCTACTGTATACTGTTTGCAGCTAAGAAAAGAGCCACAGAAGCCAATTTGAGCAGTTAGAAGGTGAACGCTGAACAACGTGAGTGGCAGAGCATGTGGGAGAGAGAATGGATAGCCATGGGCCTCAGGGCTGTTAGTTCATTTAAGAAGAACTGAAACTCCTTCAGGGAACGGAGAAGGTTGTCATTTAGAGAGCTTTTGTGTCCTGAGGTGAGGTTTGACTGATGTAGTCTGCCTCTGTTATTAATGTTGTCAGTAGTGATGTCTGAATTCAACAGGGATGTTGTAAAATAGTAAAATCTATAAAATGTTGATGACAAAAACAGAAATAAAAGATGGGTTTTCTTTCAGCTTAAAGTCCATAAAGTGATGGACTGAGGGAACTTGATGAAAGATGCAACAGTGTCAACGGTCGAGACATCAAATGAAATGAAACCTGGCATCTGCTATTGTCTTAAAGCCTCCAGGTGCCTTTTTCTGTTTTGTCCACTGACCCAGCCAAACCTGCCATTTGCTGCAGTGGATGTGACAGTGTGGCAGAGCTTTACTCCAGGTGCGGCTGAGTGTTACCCATCTCTGCACAATGTGGACATGAAACAAATACATTTGTTATCCATTTGTACAATTTATTGAGCTGTCAGAGGTGAGCGGGCCTGCAAGGCCACAAATGGGGCCTGTCAGGTGGGAGATGGAGAGGGAGCTCTGTGGCCCTCCATCTCTTCCACACCATTGCTGGACAGGAATTTTCATAGATAGATTAAGGAGAGGATACAGGTGGCTTATGGGTACTAACTGCAGTGTTGAAAAAAAGTGTTGCGGTCACAGATTGAAATCCTCTTATGCAACAGGAAACCGAGCAAGTTTGATTACACTTAGGCAGGTTTGCAGGGACACTGTAAGGAACAGCTTGGCATTCTGGGAAGTACGCTTACTTACGTTCTTGCTCAGGATCAGACAAGAAGGTCAGTGTAACTCTTATGTCTGACCACGAACTGTAAAGCTGGAGTCAGGAGTAAGCATGGATTAGCATAAAGACGGTAAAACACTGTAAGCGAGGAGACGCAACATGGCGGCGAGCAGGTAGGAAGTGCCTGTAGGAGCTCTTCCAACAAACAGCGCAAATCCTGTATTTAATCGCTCACCACTCAATAATAACGTCAACCAGACATAAAAAGAGTCTGAGACGACACGAAGGCAACATAAATGGCCAACCGAAAGACAACAACGAAAAAACTTCCAGACAGACAGGGAGAAAAGCCTGAAGAAGCTAGCATGCTGCAGCCATGTGTACAGGCAACAGCAGAAGCTAAAGCTAACAGCGAAGGAAGCGAGGTGATGAAGGCGATCTCCGAAATGAAAAGCGTATTCTCATCGAAATTTGACGGGGTGCTGTCCGCTATCCAAGATATAAAGACTGAAATTCATGACTTTGCGGGCAGGCTATCTGAGGCTGAGAACCGAATTAGCAACACAGAAGATAGCGTCGGGGACATGCAGAAAACGGTGCACACACTGGAGACGCAGGTGGAGACGCTCAACGCCAGGCTGGATGATTTGGAAAATCGACACAGGAGAAGTAACCTACGTCTAGTAAACCTCCCAGAAAAGGCAGAGGGGACAGACGCTGTGAAGTTTTTGGAAGAATGGCTACCTGAAGTGTTTGGAGATACGCTGTCGGGTCCGGTGATTATTGAACGAGCGCACCGAATTGGCAGGCCGCCAACCTCTGGACAGCGATCTCCTCGCGTACTAATCATGAAGTTCCTGAACTTTCGTGACCGGCAAAGAGTGATGGATGCCGCCAGAGAGATGAATACGGTGATGTACCAACAACACAAAGTGATGTTCTTCCCGGATTTCTCCATGGAGGTGCGCAGACAACGGAGGCAGTTTGATGGTGTGAAAAAACGTCTACAAGCACTGAACATTGAATACAGGTTCAGATACCCGGCAAAACTGACCATCAGGCTCGGAGGACAGATGATGACCTGCAGCACTTCAGAAGAAGTGGAAAGACTTATTGAAGCCCGCAACTAGACAAGCGAATAAGAAGATGCCATTTAACAAAAGATAAACTGAATGACTGGAATGATTCTCTGCTAGGTAACATCTATGGAATCCTTATTTGTAAGTAATAACTTTAAGTGTTGG
>OMNN01013390.1:0-26498 GCA_900302755.1 Chromis chromis
ACGTCTGTTCCCCTTCATGTCAGCGCAACATGTTTAACTTTACACTCCACTACATTTCTGTGACAGGTGTGGTTTCAGATTACAATTTCATAATATGCTTTTAAAATGCAACACATGGTTAAACATTCGACTTGTGCCCTCCAACCTTTGTGGTTTGTGACCTTTCAGGTATAAGGTTTAGTTAAAGCCTGTGGTCATGTTTCAGATGTCTTTTAAATAAATCATCTAGTATGAAAAAGGAGTCAGTTTGTGAAACTTTTTTCTCCACTTATTTCTTAACCCATTTATCACTTCATGACCCCTTAGATTTATCTTGTGATCCGACCTGTAGGGTGAGAACTGCTGGTATAGACAACCCTGATACATCAGTATGAACAATACAGTTATATAACACTAACAATAATAACAACACAGGGTCACAGAGTACTTTTAGTTTGGTAGTTTAAAGACAGGCTATAATACTTTTTTTGCATGAAGTTATCGATACTTACATAAAGGATGTGAATATTTCCTTCCACCTCTGCCCCAAAGGCCCCAGGATATCTGCATCATAGTAACCCAAATAATTAAGAGATTTATTTTCCATAATGCACTGTCAAAGTATTAAAAATTGAAATGGTTAGCAACTGTTAGCTGCTTTTTGCTTTTGTGCTCAGGCAGACAGAATCTCCCTGTATCAGAATCATTATTTGGCTTGTTCCATAGAAATACTGGCAGCTGTCAGGGACAATGAGCAAAACTGGCTGAGGCCTTTCCAGTATTATTCATTTTTGACTGTGAGGCACCTGGTGGGTTCATCCTGACATCCTATTTTTAACTTGGCAAGTCAACTAATGAAGCCAAATGAGGCATTTTTGTAGTTTAAAATAGCCTCACAGTCATTTAACAGAAACCCCATGGCTAAAATAGTGCAAAGAAAACGGTTTGAAGCATCTGTTGTCAACACATCTTTTTTCTCCTCCTCTCTCCCAGGGAGCCGTGCCTAAAGGGAACGCTACCAAAGAATTCATCGAAAGTCTGCAGCTCAAGCCAGGACAGGTGGTGTACAAATGTCCCAAGTGCTGCAGCATCAAGCCTGACAGAGCTCACCACTGCAGGTACAGCACTGAATGTGTACATTATAGGAAAGTAGTCCAGGTCTCTCTGCAGACTCTGCAGGTTTTAAGATGCTGAAGTTTGCTGCTTACAGAGGAAAGTCCTGATGCGACTCTCCCACAGGGAACTACGCTCCTCTCCTGTGTTTGTTCCTGCATCGGCTCACCTGCCTCCTCAGTGTGTGTGTTTTCTGTTTTTTTAAAGAGTAGCTGTGTAACTTTTCCCTGCAGACTCTGCAGCTTGATAATAAGGAGTTCCCTGTGTGGCTCCTCAGTGGTTTCCCTGGGATCTCAAGGCATGAAAAGTGCAAAAACACCGCAGAGTAATTGAATTGTAAAGCCAGTGAGTCACTCTGTCTCACAGGCAAAGTGGGACTGAGTTTGAATGAAATTATTATTATTATTATTTGTTTTACTGAATATAATGAGTCATTGTTGTGGGTAGTTTGAGATGATACACAGCAGTGACAAATAATACATTACACACAGAATAGCAGCTTTTTAAATATAGGTTTCCCTCAGACAGTGCGTAAACGGAGCTCACGGGTAGATCGAGTGTGACTTTCTGCTTTGTCATATGATGAATTAAGAGTTGTCAGTTTCTACTTGAGTGTCAAGCAGCTTCAGTTTTGTCAGAAAAATAACCTCCCCTGCAGCCACTATGATTGAAAACAGCCTGTTCAGTCTCTCACATCTGTCAGTGCCAACAGCTAAGTGATTTATGCTGAAAGTAGACAGATAGAGTTGATGTTTTTGTGATTATACACCGATCAGCCACAACATTAAAACCACAGACAGGTGAAGTGAATAACATTGATCATATTGGTACTATGTGGTGTTCTGCTGGAAAACCTTGGATTTTAACATCCGTGTTGATGAGACTTAGACACCCAAATAAACATCGTCCCAGAACAAGCACACTCCCTCATGCAAATGGAAATCCCAAATGTCACTGGCCTACCCCTTGCAGGAAAATGCACCCCACCACATGGCAGAAACATCAACCAATCAGGAACATCTTGAGGAACATGACAATGGTCCAACATGTTGATTTGACCTCCAAACTTCCTAGACCCCATTCTGATCAAGCATCAACAGGATGCAGTGGAAAAAGTTTGATTGACAGAGGCCCCACTGCACAAGCCAGAGTACCCAAAGGATCCACTGCCCTGGTCCTGGTGCCAGACCCCATAGGACACCCTGAGAGGTCCTCTTGTCCATGCCCAATGGTTCAGAGCATTTTTGACCACTTAAGGGAGACCAACACAATATTAGGCAGGTGGTCATAATGTTACGCCTGATCGGTGTATGTATTCAGATGTTATATACTGTATAATCAGATGGGTGCATTGCAAAGCTGGCCGACAGTCTTCCTCTATAATAGCTTTATTCCATTTTGTCTCTCTATCTGTGTCCCCACAGTGTGTGTAAACGCTGCATCAAAAAGATGGACCACCACTGTCCCTGGGTGAACAACTGTGTCGGAGAGAACAACCAGAAATACTTTGTGCTCTTCACAGTGAGTCTTTAACCACAGAAAACTAATATTATAATCCACTTCAGAAGGATCAGAATCTCATTGTCTGTTAATCTCATGTTCACATTTGTAAATGTAATATACTGTGTTATCATAGTGTGTCAGCTTTATACAGTGGGGCTGTAGTCTTCAGGTTTACTGGTTTATTAGTTTGTCTATATGCTCTCATCTGACCAAATTCTTATTCAGGGTCCAACAATATGTCCTTGTTTTGTTTTGTTTAGTTTTTCCTTCAGTCTGACTGACACCAAGTCTAAGAAGTCGTTGGTGTGTCTGCATTTTGTTCAACTTGATGGTCAAAAAGTCATATATTTTGCAAACATTTATTCATTTAAAAACAACAGATAACTTGTCTGTGGTAAATACCTCAATAGTTCTTGTGCTGGAATCACGAGTTGATATAGTTCTATTTTCAGAAATCATGTGAGTATAGGCAGGGGCACGTTGGTCTGCTTTGAGTCTATTAATACCATGTTAGCATATAATAATGACTGTAAAATGATTTAATATGCTGCAAATACTAGCTTTTTAAATGTTTAATTCATTTAGGCTAGCAATTAGACTGCACCTTGATATAACATACATACACACTGTTTGGCCACAGCTCGTTGACATTAGATCTGTGTTTGTTTCCAGATGTACATTGCACTAATATCCTTCCATGCGTTAGTCTTGGTGGCCTTCCATTTTGTTTTCTGCTTTGAAGAAGACTGGACAAGTAAGTATTATCCTGTTTTATAGTAGTTTAGTATAGAAAGCACAGGAGTTTGTGTCTGAGTGATAAAACTCTATTCAATAAATCCGACCAAAATCTTCTGACACTTTTTTGATAGTGGATTTATTACTTTATATTATTACTTACTAGAAAACCTGACATATTCTGGGAGTACAGCTTCTCGCATATCAGGAATTATTACTTTTCTCTTTTTATATGATATTTAATGAATCTAATGGAGGGTTTGGGCTGCTACAGTCCTGGTCATTATTATTGGCAGCCATGAAATTTAAATACATAATGTAGAATATCTCCTGAAGAAGTGAATCTAGTGAAACAGCTTTGGTCTACAGATAACTCATGTTTGATACTGAGCAGCAGATGATAAAACAACAATTTAAAAAAAGATAAATATAGAGAAATTAAAAGATTGCGCTGTGACATTGGTATTGACACCCTTTAAATCAGTGTGGGGAAAAAACCCATTTTGACTCAGCTGTGATTAATCAGAAATTAGAATCACCTGGTGATAAACTGTCAGCGCCCACATGACATAAATTAACCAATGAATGATGACTTTAATGTTTTAAAAAGCCACATTCCCTGTTCCTTTGTCACAATGGTGAAGACAAAGGAGCTATCGGAAGTGTTATTATTAGCAAACACAAGACCTCTAAAGGGTATAAGGCCATCTCCAAGGACTTTGGTATCCCTGTTTCAACAGTGTGCAATGTTATTAAGAAGTTTGCTAAGCATTGAACTGTCAAGAACCTGCCTGGATGTACGGGGAAGAGGAAAATTGATGAGAGAAGTCTTCGAAGGTTGGTGCGAACTGTGGAAAAGACACCACGTAAAACATCCAAAGACCTGAAAGCTGACCTGGAACAATCTGGGGTAGTGGTTTCAACACGTACCATACACTGCACACTAAACCAAGCAGGGCTTCATGGGCGAAGGCCAAGGGAGACCCCATTGCTGAATAAAAGGCATAAAAAGGAATGACTGATCTTTGCCAAAGAGCACCTGGACAAACCACAATCCTTCTGGGAAAATGTTTTGTGGACAGACGAAACAAAAATAGAGCTCTTTGGCAACAATTTCTTTACAGACGGCGCAATGAAGCACATAAGGAAAAATGAAAGGGTGCCAATAATGGTGACCAGGACTGTAGATGGACAAAGCAAGTAATTCAAAGACTTAACAGTGAATAAAAAACAGTTAATTTAGAAAAGTGATCTGCCCATTGGTTGTTTTCTTTGTTTTTATTTGATCAAATGACTCACTTGGTCTTTTTTTCCTGGTTCTGTTAGCTTGGTTGATTGTTCACTGTTAAACCAGTTGTGCAGCTAAATTACATTCTTGTCATTCATAACTTTGAATTTGATTTGAAAATACAGTGTCATCATGAAAATAATGGCGACCTATTAAAGTGCTCATTTTCATTTTAGCTCTGAGGTTTTACACTGCCGACAAATTTCTTTTTAACGTAAAAATCTTCCTCCCTCCACAGAGTGCAGCAACTTCTCTCCACCAGCAACCGTCATCCTCCTCATCCTCCTCTGCTTCGAGGGTCTCCTCTTCCTGATCTTCACTGCAGTCATGTTCGGGACTCAGGTCCACTCCATCTGCACTGACGAAACGGTGAGTGACAGCAGCGGCAGCAACAATCTCTGCTGCTGTAGCGTCATTGCTCTGACATCTGGAGGATCAGCTGTCAAACTTTAATTTCAGAAACCTTCCAGGCTGCTGAAGTGCCTTTTAGCAAGATACTAGATCCCCACCAGCTTGATGGAATAGTGTGCTGCTCCGGCTGTGACTTTCCCTCCAGCCTGCTGCAGTTGTCAATGTCAAATTCTTTTCTTACTCAAACAGCAGTCAGGCTTTTCAAATCTGTCTCTACATGAAGTTTTATTTATTTATTTTCAACACACAGTGATGTAGAAGTAACTGTTGCATCAACAGCACATTTTAAATATTTTTAGTCGAGTAATCTGCATCTTCTTTGTTAGAAAACATTTGTATGCATTACATTCCTACCAAGGCCAATTTAACTTTGGTATGATGTAATTTCTTTTTTAAAACAACCATTTTACTTGAACCAACAAGAAAACCAAACTGGAGCAGTAGTTTATTTAATTATATCACATTTACTACATTTGGCGGTTGAAGCTACTAGGGCTGGACCCGAATATTCGGACGTTGTGGTGGTATCCGGATAATAATTTTGAGATCCGAATACTCGTGTGCAAGCAGAGCTTTATCCAACCTAGTGGAGTCTGCTAGATCTTACTTATTTTATGTTCATTGAACTTTTACTGTGAGTCGGCTCCAAACTGATAAAAATATCAAGTTGCTGGGGCGCCCCAATAGCCTGATGGTTATGTCGCATGACCCACATGCAGAGACGTAGCGGCTGTCCCGGGTTCGAGTCCGACCTCGGGCATTTACCACATGTCCTTCCCCACTCTCTCCTGTTTCCCACTCTATCCACTGTCCTATCGAATAAAGGCGAAAAGCCAAAAATATACCTTAAAAAAAAAATCAAGTTGCTGTTGTGATGTAAAGGTTTAAGGTGCAGACTATAGATGCATCTGACCAGCGCCGGTCCGACTCAATGTGGCGCCCTAGGCTAGACTATATATGGCGCCCCCTATGTTGGCGATTCTCATACTAAAGTGAGCGGCGTGGCATAAAGATGCGTGAGTCAGAGCTTTATGCCATTTACGCAGTGTCAGATGTTTTTATTTAACACATCAGGAACGCTGAACAACGGCAGGTATCCATCAACCCAGCTACCCTCCTCACTCATGGTAGCAAAAACGTTCATAACCCCAAACTCCCATGGTGCATTGCAGCACGACAGTTCAGTCCTTGCGACGGGCTCTGCGATCGCTACAATACACTTACAAAAGAAATCGAATAGCATTGTTTTGTAGTAATATTAATTGGGCATTGCTTTACATTTTAATCCATATGAGCTTTTCCAATTTAAGAGTTAATAGTAATTACTAGTTTTAATATTGTAGCAATTGAAAAGCGAGTTGCAAGTACAGGACTGTTGTGCTGCAATGCATTATGGGAGTTCGGGGTTATTAACATTGTTGTCAGCACCATGAGTGTGGAGTGCAGTGGGCTTGATGGCTACCTGCCACTGTTGTTAAGTGTAACGGTAGGTCTGATTTTCGTTTTTGTGTGTCTAAATAAAAGCCACTGCTTGGGGTAGTCTGAGTAGGTACCCCCTATGATGACGGCACCCCTAGCATTTGCCTATACTGCCTATGCCACGGGCCAGCCCTGCATCTCACTTTCCATCACCTCTCTCTCTGCTTTCTTTAAAAAAAAAAAAAGTATAAAACACCAGCAAAAGCCCTCTAAAACTAAAATTAATCATAACAGTATATTGGAGGGTTGGGTGAAGGAGACATCAGATTCTGGTATTTTCACTGAACAACTATTTGCAGTGGAGCCTCCTTTAGTTTGTCTATATATTCCCAAAATAAAATCGTAACGATGAAGGATAATGGTCATGAAATCACATTCTATTGTTCACTAAATCAGAGCACAGATGTAAGCAGCAGCAGGTAATTCACTTACAGCTCCCAGGTGGGTTGAGATTAGTGCATTTTCTCTGCTCAAACCGCCCACGAGGATGACTCACAGCGTTGTAATATTCACTACAAAGATCATCTATTTCAGTCGGTCTAAAGGGGGCCTCCAGTAATCAGCGCTGTGTGTGAGTGAGTCATCTAACCCCGCTTTAGACCTGCGAGACGGAAGACAAAAGAATGCAACACACGATTAATTTTTAATCCCTTTCGGTCCACGTTAACGTTCACAGACACCTGTTTGCTTGCAGCCGATACAGTCGGTGTTTTTAATCAGCTTTGGATCACCTTCATTATATTTCACCTCCCTGCAGGGTATCGAGCAGCTCAAGAAGGAGGAGAGACGATGGGCCAAGAAGTCTAAGTGGATGAATTTGAAGGTGGTGTTTGGACACCCGTTCTCTATAGCGTGGCTGAGCCCGTTTGCGACACCCGACCACGGCAAGGCAGACGTGTACCAGTACATCGTGTAAACGCTGGAAACTAACCCGATTCCTGCTGCTGCTGTGGACAAAGACTGATCAGTCCTGGGCTGGAAAAAAGAACTCCTCCTAACCACATCTTCTTTCCCTTCATGTTTTATTCATATTTCAGGGTGTTCTGTTGTGAGGTATTATGTTTCTTTGTTTTTTTTTAAATGTCGTCACCTTCTTTTAATTTGATTGTTTCCCTCTTGGTGCTGACTGAGATTAATGAAGCGTCGCTGTGCAACAAGGAAAAAACACGAACTGAAGCAGCAACAACCCGATTAGAAGCACTTAATAGGAGCTGGCCAAACCCACACCGAGAGACTGAGTCATGCCTTCGCTGGAGTTAAAAAATCCCTGCAGTATGTCTGATCATTTCCTGCTTCCAAAAGCAATGTGAACTGAAGTCCAGAATGTTTTCGCTCCATCCGGGTGCCACGACAGACGCCTGGTTTCGTCTTCCTGTAAAACGCTGTCATGACCCTTTCTCTTCATTTGCTGTATCGCCGTCGTTGCAATAGTCTTTTTCTTTTTGCTGAATGCTGCGGATGATTTGCCTTAGAACAGTGCATTAGTGAGCAGTGGCTATTTTTTAAAGAAATTTCTATTTATTTGCCTTAATGTGACAGTTCAGGTTCACACTGGTTAGTATTGTTTAAATTGAGCTTGTTGGATCTTTCTTTGATGCCAGATTGGTGGATTTGTTCAGGTCATGTTAAATCTAATCCGTTTTTCATTCGATTTTCTTTCGATTGCTGTGAACTCCGCCTTATCTGGCACAACAGGGAACCTTAAAAGCAATTCTCATACAGGAGCAGTCTGAGTGGCTTCTCTGGAGATGGAGAGCAGCAATAACAGCGCAGTTAAAGTTTTAATCCGTTAGATTTCGGTCCTGATTGATTCGGTGACTCACAGAGCAGCTACTTTGTGGAGCAGCCGATGCATTTACTTACAGCGTCGCTAAACAAAGTCCCAGGAAGTCAGTTGATAATCAGATTTTTCTTGTTCTGTGACTCTTTTTTGTTGTTGTTGTTGCAATATTTAAAACCGTTCCAGTGTCAAAAAACACACAGAAAACGATCATGTCCAGTCATACAGGTCAAGTGCTGAGCCGAAGGCAACTTCAAGAATGAACTCCGGTGACAATCAGGTTGCTTTTGCTCCACAGTAAAACCCAGTTTCATGTTTTGCCAGTTACAGATGTAGGAAATGTTGCAGCAGGTGAAACTTCATAGAGATCTGATACAGCAGTCGATCAGGAGACTGAACCAGAACCAGTGAAGCTGATACGAGTGAGATTAAAAATGCACTGAATTATTATGTTGTGAATCCATCTTGCATAGGTTGGAAGAAGATGTCGGACTCCGCTTACAATTAACAATTCTATATAAGCTCAGTGGCCACTTTATTAGGCACAGTCTCTCACAACTCTAGACAAACTTTACCTTAATAATGTTTGTAGTGTTCAGCTTTTGGTAGAGCCCGATCGATATATCAGTCGGCAATATTGGCCTATGCGAGACATCGTATACGCCTTTTCTTTCTCCTCGCAAAAAGTAAATCAGAAAAAGCAGCAGACTCCAAAACCAGTATGCATGATGCTGAGCAGACGGTGGTGCGGAGTCATACGGTGTCTCCACAGTAGGAAATGTTAACTAGTTTGTGAAATACACTGCTGGAAGGTTAATAAACAGTGAACCTATCATTTGACATTTCATGTAAAGATACCAGCCAACATATTAATATCAAAATGTTTTGCTCCCTAAAATGACATCAGCTAAAAATCCAGTGCAGATCCAAAATGGCGATTCAATTATGTGTTTATTAGAGTCGTCACGGTGAAAGTTGGCGTACATGATACTGAGAAGTGTTTTGTAATGGTTTGTACTTCCTTTTTGAGAACATGATGAAGGCAGAAGAGCAGAAGCAAACAGAATTGAACTAAAACCTCTTGATAATGTATTAAATGCACTGTAGACTATATAGCAGTTGCACTGGTTTGCATTGGATTGCACCTAATAACGTGGTCACGAAGTGCAGAAAGGAAATTACAGAATCTAAATGCACTGAATAGCCATTGCTGATAAAAATTTAACCATAAGTGATATTAAATCGTATCCAAAACTAGGTTCAAAGTCATGAAAACCTTGAAAATTATACTGTAAAACCTCAAATCTGAAAAGTAGCAGTGTTGTTTGTACAATATTTAACATGACTTCAGTTTCAGAATCCACCAGGCAGTGAAACCAGCTTCGTTTTGATTATTTGGCAACTGTGTGTGTGTGCGTCTTTGACCTTTTAGCTTGATAACCATCACAGTCACCAGCTCAGATAGAAAGTCAGGGAATAAAGCAATACTCATTGCTCTCTGAATGCACTGACCCTAAGTGTAATTCACTTGCTCTCAATTGATGGAATTTGCTTGTGGATAATCCAGTTTGTCATAGATTGTTGTTGTGAGTCTGCCTGGAGGGGAAAAAAGCCTCGCAGGATAAAACGATTCACATTTATGTTGCTGGAAACTGTACACAGAGGCCTGAAAGACTAGAAGTACATGTTTTAACTGTCAAGCTACCTGATGTGAAGAGAAGGCTGAAGATTTTACCTTTGGTGATGAGAATTGGATGCAGACAGGAAAAAAGGCCACTTTAAAGCATTTAACACTAAGAATGCCTTTGCTCAACTGTGTTTGAAAGCCTTACTGTAGTTCAAAACATGCTTCTGGAGGTGATAAAAGGACTTATTTAAATATATTTGTTGCCAAATCGAACGCGTAATGAAGGGAGGCAATGAAGTTACCATTTCAAGTGTAGAGCTTCGTCAGGAGAGACATTTTCTTAGGCTTTTAAATGTTTTTAAAAAATCGTTGCCATTATGTGGATGAGATGCAACAGGTTTACACATACAGGACACCAGCTTTCTTCTTTTTTTCTCGGATTGTTCAATATGTTCTGTGTGGTCAGGTATGAATACTATTTGTCGCACTTACTGTGGACCACGTTATGTTTTCTTTTTTCTTTTTGACTGTGGTATTTGTTTAAAGGGGAATGAAATAAAACTATGAATATGACACAACTTGTGGTTAAGATTTGTAGATGTTTTATTTAGTTTACACTTAGTTTACCTTTATTTCTATGGATGAAGGCCTTGGTGAGAAATTTGGATGTTTCGCCCTTAAAATCAAAGATGCAAATTAAAAAAATAAATCTGAAAAACTCTCCCCCAAAAATTAAAAAATTCCTCATTGTTACTGTAAACAATGCAAGCAGTTAGTATCTGAGTAAATACAATAGAGTTCTGCTGTATGAACCTCAACTATAAAATGTGAAAAGAAATCAGCGTTTACATCCACAAAGAAAATACATTAGAAATAGCATAAATTGCTTCTTATTTTTTTCCAGAATTACCATGTTTTTTGAATATTTTTACAAATTTCTCAATATTGTATTTTTGGTGAATATGTCACAGTAGAAATCGCGATCCAGGATAATCGCCGATTGTCCTAGGACAGATTGCGATCAGAATCTGTCCTTGGACAATCAGCGATCCTACTAGTACAGATAGCGATTGGAATCCCTCCTAGGACAAACTCAAATTTATTTTAATGATATGTTAAAATAAAGGAAACAACAATATTCTTACAAATACAGCAAGAAAACACTCCTTTTATGATCAAATTAATACATTCCCATTAATGAGTTTATTATACTTATTTACAGTTATTTACAGTCTATTCTGACTCCAACAGTATGCGGGTGGCACTTTGTTGAACATGGAAGTCCAGCTTTTCTTACATCCCTAACCCTTCACCCTAACCCTAACCATAATTAAGAGACTTCTGTCTTTAAGATTTATGCTGTATTGTGTGGTTTTTTTTATTGTTTTTTGTTATAGTCCTGGCAGAATCGCTGTTTGTCCTAGGACAGAATGCGATCGGAGTCTCTCCTAGGACAATTGGCGATTATCCTGGATCGCGATTTCTACTGTGACATATACATGCAACCAAATCATGGTTTCTTGCAGAGTATTCTAGATGGCATGATCAGGATTCTCAAAACCAGGATAAAGGCTTATCCAGGTTTCTGAAATCAGGATATGATGTTTACATACATAATAATGGGAATACTTCAAAAACCTGATCATAGCCAGGATACTTAAGTCCATGTCAACACACTTAATTGAGGTTCGTCTTCTGAGCACTATGACAATCAAATTTCATTACAAAGCATCAAACATGTTTAAATCATTTCAGACAGGACCCTGTATTGAACCCAAGGTCCGACTTTCAATTTTACCCTAGTCTGACCCATTGGATGTAGACTTCGGGTATAAACCTGCCATTTCCTTTCTCCCCTGCTTACGCTATCTGTGTGCTACCGTTTTCAAAATCCCATTTGGCCTGCTTGGTTCCTTATTTTAGTAATCGTTTAGAGCAGGGGTGCCCAATCCTGGTCCTCAAGGGCCACTATCCTGCATGTTTTAGATGTTTCCCTCTTCCAACACACCTGATTCAAATGATCAGGATCGTTATCGGGCTTCTGCAGAGCTTGATGATGAGCTGACACTGCTGTGGAGATAAGTCTGGCTATTCCACAGTATTGCCACCCATACAGAAACATCCCTGGTTTTCGATCCAAGCTGCTCTTGGCATTTCATTTAGCAAATTACTTAGTTTTAAGCACTAATGTAAATGTCAGTTGGTTAGATATAAACACTCACTTTCTGGAATGACTTTCAGTTTCAGTGCAGTTGCTACTGTTTACATTGTTTCTGTGAAATGGCACTGATCTGAATTTAGAACATGAATATTACAACTTCGAACTCAGAGCTAGATAAAGAGAACTATATTAGACGTTTGACTTAAACTGTAAACATGCATCAATATAAAAGACTTGTTTTTGTTACTGAAGGGGCATCATCACTCTCACTCTACAAGAAGGTTTATATTTACAAGATGAAGTACAGACTTTTTCCAATCAGAAGAAAATAGCTTTCTGTTTGAATACACAATGGCTCAGGTTTACTTTCAAATCAGAGTCCAGCGTTTTTTCTTTTTAGAGTTACATCATATGCAAATAATTAACAGCCTAAAATAAATCACATGCATAGTAGCAAAACTTACACAGATGTGCATTACAGAGATATTAAACCAAAACCTCGAGGCGATTATTTCCTCACATAAAAATTTATTGCACTTCGGACTAGACCTCATGTCATCCAAATGTCTTTCCGCTGGACAGCAACATGCAGAGTCATGCATCAGACATCCCGTTTTGGAACAGTGGTTATGCAGACTGTGAAGAAAGAAATGACAACTTGCTCTCGCTTTGAAAAAAAAAGAAGAAAAAAAAAAGCCAAATGAGACACACATGCTCAATTTTCCAACGTATTCAAGAACCGCTGATACAATAGCCAGGAGAAAACGAGTCATGCCACGCATAATGCTGAACAGTTTGTTATGGCTCGGAAACAAAGCTTTGTGCACATCAGAAGAAATTTATTTAATACGCGTGTATATAAAAAAAAATAGGAAGGTTAATCACTGTCAATAATTCCTTACAGATCAACAGATTGAAGCCAAAGAGGTTGTAGCTTTGAGAGTCAGAATTTGTATCCGTGCTATAAGAGAGATCAGGCAAAGTGCATGTCTTTGTGAAAAAGATAGACAAAAACATCTCCTGGTTTGCAGCTCTGAAACAGTTGTGGTGTTTTTGTTTTGTTGAGTTTCATGTTTGATTTCTTTTATTTTCTATGGCTAAACTAATCTTTCAACTTGGGCTCGGTGTTCCTTCAGTGTCTCAGATTTTTACACATTATCCAAACAGGTTTATTCTTCTCTTCTTCAGTTTTGTGTCTCATGCAACCATGTCTTTGTCTCTTTCTAACAGATACCAGACACCCGAGTGTGACGGAGCTGCAAGATCTCGCATCTCAGACACAGAGGATCCGTTCCAAGGCAGAGACCTGACAGGTTTTCCTAATTTTCGCTGCAGTTTAATTCACTTCAGGTTTGGGGTTGCAGAAACTTTCTGGGAGAAACTTTGGAGAATATAGTTGTATTCTTTATAGTTTCAGCACTGGTTGAATCAGACAGGTGTGTCTGTTTACAGAATAACCATGCACACTGGTGATGTTAATGATTAATCGTCAATCAATTATTCAGCATTAGCAATTTAACTTGTTAAAAATGTATCAACTCATAAGGAAGAAGACGTGCATGTCAGAAAATGTATTGTAGATTAGTTGTAGTACATGGTTATATAGAGTCTCTAACTGTTTAACACTGTAGCACCCAGAGTAGGCAGGCAGCTCGTGTTAGCAACCAGAGAGCATTGTGGGAGTTGAGCTCGTAAAGAGGCACCATGACAAAGACTTCTGAGATGCTTAATGCCTACCAGCCAGAGTTCTTGTTTGGTAGGCGAGCTGAAGAGCGGATGTCACTGATTGATGTCCACTGGATTCACTTTGCGTTACTGACTAGTTGACTATTGATTGGTAAGGTTGCTGGTTATCAGTTAAGAATATTGTTCAAATTTTGCATCACTAATACACAGTGAAAATGAAAATGACCAACGTCTTGAGTTAGACACATTTTGGGTCAAACATCTATTATTTTTTTGTATTTTAACCCAAACCATGACCCTTTTGTACGCCTAACCAATAGTTTTGGTGCCTAAACCAAACAACAAATGGTGAGTGAAAACACAAGTCAAAATTATGCAAAGTCAAAAAATATTACTATAATAACTGTCTGAGATGGGACTCGAACTTAAGTCTGGCAGAAAGTCGACTAACTTGTACCACCAGTAATCCCTTCAACCCCCAATGTGGACTTTTGCCATTCTTTGTAAGTACAAAATCACAACTCCACTACAATTAAATGGGGTGCAAAAAGGCGTACTGAATTTCCAAGAAGGTGGAAAATGTTCCTCCTGGCCATTATTTATATGAATTCATGATTCAGTGTCTGTAGATTCATCTAGGTCCTCTTGGAGCTTCAGTAGAAAGCAACTGGACTTCTCTTTAAGGGTTTTGAAGACGTTTGAGCTCTCATCCAAACTGAAACTTGCCATCAGTTAGTTAGAACTGAAGAAGCCTCTTGTTTGGGAGGTAAAACATCTTCAAAACCTACAAGAGAAGTCTAGTTGCTTTTTACTGAAGCTTTTAGGCTGATCGAATGGTGTAACATCTGAAACAAGTGCCCTCAAAGATGTTTTCTTTGGCCTAATAGACATTTTTGTTGATATAATGTTCAGAAATAATAGGAAAATGCATAGATTCCTGTCAAATGAGTTAACAAAGACTCATTATCTTTACTGTACATTGACCGTACATTTACTGTCATGGGTAGTCACCCCCAAAGGCCCTGAATTAGAGCCCAGCCTGAAAATGTCACCACTAGCTGAAGCAAACTAGCATAAACTGAGGTTGTTTCTAATTGTTTAAACACTAAGTGGCAGATGACAGATATGGGTTCTGAAATTTAAGCATTTTACATTTACATTTTCACTCCTACAACAATGTTTAAAGACCTGAAAACCTCATTGAAGTATGTTGGACTTCATGTAAATTTACCAGATACAAAACATTTAGATTGAGAACCGACCAAACCACACTTCTGTGGTGTTGGATTCCTTGGCAGCAAAGATCAGAGAGTCTCCTCTAAAGCAGAGGTCGTAACCTCGGCTCAGACTCCTCTGCCCTTGTTACTGCTCACTTAGGTTTGTTTCCCCATCATTTAAGGTTGCATTGTAACTCTTATTTAATTCCCCATCTGGTGAGTTTACAGAGTCGAGCATACTCCTGACTGTGCAGCAGATGTGTGGCATGTTTTTATGGAAGGTGTGAGTGTAGCGGCGGTGAGGCTGTGGGGGGCTGCTGGGGGTGTTGGTGACTGCAGGGAGCTGAGTGCAGATATTTTTATGTACTGTAGAGGGATGCCACAACAAAGCACAATATTTCATGGCCATCACATCAAGGCAGGGGGAGAAAAGAATGCTTAAGAGGGCAAGTCTATTAACAGCATTCAGCTACAGGTTCAATCTCACAAGTGTCATAATACCACCTCTGACGGTGTTACGGCTTTTTTCACCCTGAGAACAAAGACTGGGATCTGTTAACTTTTAGTTTAGGGAGGTCAGAATAATATATTTCTGTTTGCATCTGCTTTAGTCTTCAGTGAAATTCAGTCTTAGATGCTTAAAGCTACACTTTGCATTGTGGTGGAAGTTATTATAGGACCCCAGTGTTTTTGTAATGTGGTGACAGTGAACTGCACCACACTAAAGTAAAATTTATACTTTAATATATATGAAGCAGCAAGTCTGGGTGAGGAAAATAATCATCTGCACAGTTCAAACTTTCCATAATGTATTTTTATGCACATTTTGAAACATTGCATTGGAAAAAGCGAATGGAAATGACACAATTTTAAAGAAAACTTCCCCCCTTTTGCAAAAAAAAGGTTAGGTTAAGATGGCTTGAAATGGTTTTGGCCTTTTTTGTTAAAGAGTTAATGTGCATGACACCTTTTTTAAATAGATTCTGAACAACTAACGCACATGAATAATCAGCTTCTTCTGCTTCTTTCATCGTCTTCGTCTCCACACAGGACATGATCGATACCTGCAGACATAAAACAGTATTTACAACTTTCCTGATTCAAATCAGTTCCTGAAGACTTCTCTCCATTTTTCTCTCATAGAAGTTTTGTTTTGCTTCTTCTTCCTCTTTACGTTTTGGCTTCTTCTACTCTGCTTACTACAAACACGTGTAATGTGGCCCATAGCGCCACAGTCTGATGACACTACACAGAATAGTTTATTTGCTTCAAAGCAGTGAATGGAAACATGCCTAATTTGCATTTTCGTATTTACAGTTCCCCCTTAAATTTACTTGACAGTGTCATGGAAACACAGCTACTGACAGCAGAAGTGTTGAACACATCCATAAGCAATGCCGCATATACATATGGTTTCAACTGTCCGCCCTGCTCTCCCTGTTTACATCAGTTTTAGTGTATGTCAGGGACTCAATTTAGACTAAACCGGCATTTCCATGATGAGGTTACACCAAAGACAGAGGTCGAGGCAGATGGCCGCCCTCCCTGAGCCTGGTTCTGTCAGAGTTTTTTTTTCCCCCTCCCTATCCTAGGGGGTTTTTGGTTCCTTCCCACCGTCGCTGACTGCTTGCTCATAGGGAATCCAAAAGCAGTTTCTGGATTGTTGGGTTTTCTGTTCTTCCTTATGATATTAAGCGCTATGCGATGACCTATGTTGTAAATATGCCCTATATAAATAAAACTGAATTGAATTGAAAGACAGACAAGATCTTATGTTGGAGAACCAATCTTTATCATGATAGAGTTCTTACTTCTTGTTGTCAGGCAAAAAAAAGTCACAGCTCCCTTTTAATCATCACTTTCTCAAGGTGGAAAAGTCTGAACTTAGTTTGCGTTCATGGCCATGTTTCCATATAACTGTTTAGCAAATTAGTAGCAAACTTTTAAAATGTAAAAAAAACTATGAATGAGACATGTTTTCACTAATTCATTTGGAGCGAATAAACCTGTTTGTGTCAGTGTTTTGTAGTTTTGTCAGAAGGTGGCAGTATAGGCAACATGGCTGTAATAAACAGAGGAGAAGAAGCATGGAACAAAACTAGTTGTTTGTAAATTGCAAAAAAAAAAAAAAAAACCTGGGGTGCCCGGATAGTCTAATGGTTATGTCGCGTGACCCAAGTGCAGAGGAGTAGCGGCTGTCCCGGGTTTGATTCCGACCTCGGGTGTTTACCGCATGTCATTCCCCACTCTCTGCCGTTTCCGACTCAATCCGGTCCTATCCAATAAAGGCCAAAAATAAATCTTAAAAAAAAAACACACAAAAAACTCGAAGAAGAAGAAGAACTCAACAAAACTTTGGCATCTATGCTCATAGTTTCAATCGTAGCATCTGGACTTGGTTGAGTTACCAACCAAGTTAACCGAGTTAACTCAACCAAGTCCAGATGCTACGATTGAAACTACAAGGATAACCATGACCTGGATGGCTGAGAATCTTTACAGACACTTTGGCATCTATGAGAGAAAACTGACGAGAAGACTTGAGGAGTTGTCTTTAATTGGGCAAGTTCTAAAAATTATTTTATGTCAGCTTGTGTCGGCCATGTTTCTTGCTTTCCGGAGACCAAAACAACGAGAGAAGCGGAAACAGCTCATCAGGACTTATTTGAAAAAGGTGTTTAAATCTCCCATTAGGTCTTTTCAATTTAAAAAAAAAAAAAACACCTCAAGTAAGTGTAAGACCTTGTCGAATTCTGCTGCTTCCATTAACTTTTTCTAATGCAATACTTCAAAACGTGCATGAAAATACATTATGGAAACATGGCTGCTATAAGAACGTCTCTTTAACTATTCACACCTTATAGACAAGGTGCTGCAAGTGAACGTTGCTTTGTTTAAAGGTGTTACAAGCCAATTTCAATATTGGCACAATGGTGAATTCTTCTTTATCCCTTTTTCCAACTACACCTGAAACAACCATATTTGCAGCAGCTTTAATGTGTTTCAAAGTCTCCCAAAGTCTAAGCCTGTAGAGGTCCTGCAGCACACGCTAACCTTGACACCTTGCAACGCCGGCTGCATACAGCATAACGGTTTTCGCTTCATAACACCCCAATTTAACACTTGGATTAAGGCACAGCAAGGCAGTGCTTCTCCGAGCTTGTCGCGTTGTAGGAAATGCTAATTGGATTCACCTGGCGGGGGCAGCGGACCACCTCCCACAGAACAAACTGAGGCAGCACAAAGGGAAAGAAAAGAGGACAGGGAGGCCACGAATGCTCTGAGAAAGAGGAGGGAGGAGGAGGAGGAGGAGGAGGGGATCGGCTGAGAAACCTTGAGAGAAAGAGAGAAAAGGCTGCAAAAAAAAAAAAAGGGCAGAATGAGAAGATTACTATGCAGCTGCGTTTTGAAGTTTCCCCCTTTAAGAGACACAATTAGGAGGGAAAAATTTGCACTGGTTTAGCGTGCTATTAAAACCATACATCTGGGCAATTAAAAAGAGCTACCCAAGGTGTTCAGAATTGTGTCATAAAAGTTAACAGGTCTGCACTGCTCAACAAAGCTCTCTCATCACAGCACACCTTCTGTCCCACCTCTCGCCATGTGCTCTGTTTTTCTGAAGTCTTACAAAACAGCCAAACTATGTATTCCACCTTTACCGAAAATACACTCAAAATAACTCCCATTTCTGTCCACCATGTGTCAGATTCACTTAGCTCTAGATGAGGTTTGCATTCCTTCTTTTGAGTGTTTAACCGGCGTTTGACATCAGTGGTGTCGAGGCTTTAGAGGCTCTTCAGCCTCACTGTGCCGTAATGCCTCAAATTAGTTGTGGAAGGTAATTTTGGTGTATTTTTTTTGTCTTTGATTCGTACCAGGCTGCCCAGAGGGGAAGAAAGTGGAATTCATTACAAGCTTGTTAGATGCCCTCACCACAGACATGGTGCAGGCCATAAACTCACCAGCCCCCTCTGGTGGTGGGAGGTAAGTAGTGCTGCGTACAGTTAAAGAAGTCATGGCTGACACTTTATGGAAAACCTCAACCTTGTTCTGTTTTTTCTCAAATAACTGTTCCCTCTGGTTTCCTGAATTGCAAGCTAATATTTTCTCTTTGACATGCAATGCACAGATGTTGGCAGAGACGCTTGAGCGCTTTTTTTAATGTTCACTCATGTATACGATGGGACTGAGAGGTATTTTGGAATAAATCTGTCTATATCATGTCTGAAAATGTGAATCTACTCTGCAGAGCAAAGCAGAAAATTGATTTAAAATGATCTGATTGCAAGCTGAGCTGCCATAAAACAAGACTGCTTGACATACAGCTTCTTTGGCACCGGGATGCAATTTAATTTAATTACAAATGAACAAAATAAACCTTTCTTTTTCAGTAAAGTGATATGAAATCTGCAGGACTAGGTTTGTGAGCCTAAATGCACACATCACATTTTGCCATCTATGTTCTTCTTGTCACATCTGTTCCGCTGACCTTCTCCAAGTCCGTTGAGCCCAACAATGCAACTGCAGAGGCACGAAACGATTGCAAAAACACAAACCAATGACCAAAGACACCTGCAATTGAACAAGAAAGCGCAAAAGAACTGCAGACAGATGCAAAATGACCACAAAGACAGAAAAGAACTGCCAAGAGACACAAAACAATTGCAAAAATACGCAAAACAATGGTAAAGAGACACAAAACAACTACATAAAAACATCTTCTTGCCACATTTGTTCACCTGATCTTCTCCAGGTTTGTTAAGCCCAACAAAGCAATCGCACAGAGGCACAAAACGATTGCACACACAAACCACAAACCAATGAAAAACAATGGAAAATAAACACAAGGAGACAACAAAAAAAACACCTGCAAATGAACAACAAAGCACAAAACAAGCACGAAGAGACATAAAACAATTGCAAAAAGTTGTAGAATAGCTGCAAAGGGACTCGATACAACAGCAAAGAGAGACAAGAGAACTACATAAACACATCTATGTTCTTGTTGTCACATCTGTTCCCCTGATCTTCTCCAGGTTTGTTGAGCCCGACCCCAGCCATACTTTAGAGGAGAGGGTGGTGCACTGGTACTTCGCCCAGCTGGACAACAACGGTAGCCATGACATCAACAAGAAGGAACTAAAACCTTTCAAGAGGTACCTGAAGAAGAAAGCCAAACCCAAGAAATGTGCCCGCAAGTTCACCGACTACTGTGACCTGAATAAGGACAGGGCCATTTCCCTGCAGGAGCTCAAAGGCTGCCTCGGCGTCAGCAAGGAGGGTAAGAAGGAAACTGGGGAAACAGACTGGTTGGGAGTAGGAAGGTCATGAACCTTAGGCCAGCTGGGAAAATCTGCAAATAATGTCTTGTCTCCTTCAACAGCTAGACAGAGATGCACTTTAGGGCTGCAAATAACCATTATTTTCACATTTGTTCCTTATTTTCTCGATCATTTGATTAGTTCTTTTCTCTATAAAAGGCCAGAAAATGGTAAAAAATGTTCCCAAAAACCCAAGAAGGACGCTTCAAATGTCCACAACCCAAATATAATCAATTTACTGTCGTTAAAGAGGAAATAAACCAGAAAGTATTCAAATTTAAGAAGCTGGAACCAGAGAATTTGGACTTTTATCTGAAAAATGGCTTAAAGTGATTAATTGGTTTTCAAAATAGTTGGCAATTTATTTAAAAGTTGACAACTAGTTGATTAATTGCTGCAGCTCTGTTGTCCTTTGGCACTCAGAACTCATTTGCAATAGTTTGCAGCTTTGATATATCTTGAGCCAGTAGATGGTCTTCCGAACTGAGGTGACAGAATCCTCAACAAAATTAATTAAAAAGCAGATTTTTAGCAATATTTTGTTCTCGTTTCATAGTTTAAAAGACTCAAGTCAGTCAGAGTCAGTCGGTAATTTAGAGTAAAAGATGACGTAACTGTGGTGCATGTGACAAACAGATGTGTTGGCAGGTTCACTGCTCCACTCAGCTCCCCCCGATGAATATTTAAACAAGACTGATGCATTAGCAGATCCTAGACACAGTCTGAGCCAGAAAACTGTAACTACTCATCATGAGTTTACAGACCTAATAGAGATCATTAACATTTGTCAGAGGGGTCTAATAGCGCTGAGCTGGTGCCAGGTTCAATCCAGATGTAACACAGTGGAGAAAAGAGGGAATATTTCACTAATGTTATAAATATTAAATTAAGTTTTAACTGTTCCAGTAACAATGAAAACATCAAGAAAGAAAAATGACAGTTGCACTCATAGGTGATGAATGTAATTTGTATTTTTTTGTAACTGCACAGGAACATAGGGATTAAAGAGCCTATGTCAAGCAGATTTACAGGTTCATAATTTTACTTTTGGGGTCCAAAAGAATGTTTTTTACATGCTTTAATGTTTGAAAACGCATGATTTTCTCACTGGACATTGCTGTAGAGCCTCTGTTAGAAAAGCTCCATTTTAGTTCCTGTTTCTTTAAGGCCTCCCTCCTGAAAAGTACAGTCTAATCAATGAAAGCAAACACTGGTTATTTACTGTAACCCCAGACCTATGATGGGTAGGTAAACGTAGCCCCATCAGAAACAGCTCTAGCTAGGAAATAATGGCGGTCTGCAAGAAAACTGCTTATTCTTTGTTTGAGGACTTGCCAAACTAGCCTCTAGACAGGCATTATGCAAATGCGTTACATGGGGATGTAGATAAGTAACAGAAGAAAAGCCTGGACTTTAATTGAGGTGTTTCTAGTGGGTAAGAAGTAGAGTTTTCTGTAGGAGAACTTACTTTGGTGTGGACTTTAGTCTTTTTAAGTTCACGAGGAAAAACCTAAAAGCTTAATATGGGCTCTTTAAACAAATATATACCCTGAAGATATACCTTTTGCTGTACGATTACCCTCCACCTCTGGTAAATTTAATCCTTGTTGTCTTTTTTGTCTTTTGCAGGAAGCTCAACAACAAGTGGCAACCAAGGGACAAGGCAAGGGACAAATTTGTTCAGTAAGGCAAACTAATACGCTTCCACTAACCCCGGCTCTGAGCGCTGCAGTTGGCTTATTGTGTAATCCATTAACACACACTGCTAGAGAGTATAATTAAAAGTAGTAAGAGCAGCATTTGATTTAGAGGCAAAGCTTTATGTGATCTGTGCCCAATAGCTTGAATTAAGATTGTCTGGGTGTGTCTGTATGCATGTGGACTTGTGTGCGTTCATGAATAAGATGCGTTGTCAGCTACTCATATTTTAGAGAGTGGATCCACATGTTAGGGTCATAAAGATAGAAAAGATATTTCTGAGTGGGTTTTTACTGACCCCCAATAAAATAAAATCAGCTCTCTAGATGATCCCAAGATAGTAAAAAAAACTAAATATGCCTGTCATAATTAGGGTGTCCTCTTAGTCCAGTCCAAAACCCCAAAATATTTAGTTTAGTAACCTATATGACAAAGAGGAACAGCAGATCAATACATCTGAAAAACCAAGCATTTTTTGCTTATGTAAAAAAAATAGTCAACAGAAAATAATAATAATGCACAATGAAAATAATAGTAATCGCATCATGGACCAAAACAAACACACAAGCCACACCTCCTCTGTCCCTTCACTTTCATTTACAAACCAGAACAACTGTGTACATGAGAGCCACAACTATTAGCACACCCACATTGTGAGCCATAGCAAGTTGTTGTCAACTCGAGTAACGTTATCTTCACTTTACCTGTCTCTCTTTGTCTGCTTGTATCTGTTCCATTCTGTATGTGTCTGTTTCTACAATCCATCTGGAGCAGAACAGACACAAGAGGAGAAAGAGAAGCAGCAACAAACCTCCTAACAGCAGTAGAGACTCTCTCACTGAGCTGAAATTAAACAGGTGCCCATAAATTAGACAAATAACATTAAAAAGAAAAAAGGAAAGGTCAACGGTTTCAAAGGGACGGACTCACATGCATTAAGATATGTGCTAAACAACAAAACAAAGATGTTCAGATTACAACACACAGAGTAAGTGTGACTGTTTAGAGCGCTATTACACCACTACATCTTTGCATAGCTGATAGTTGTTTGCTGATATATTAACACTGTTTCTATGATCTAAATTAGGATTAGTAATCATGGAAACTAAAATTTATATGCATTTGCAGTAGAAATGAAAACGAACTTGAAATACGTCTGTTTTACATGTTTCGTTACAAGAGAACTTGTCAAC
Organism: Chromis chromis; assembly: GCA_900302755.1. Lineage (NCBI taxonomy): Eukaryota > Metazoa > Chordata > Actinopteri > Pomacentridae > Chromis > Chromis chromis. Next base: position 23,192 of record OMNN01013390.1, read on the forward strand.
ATTTATTCCTCAGGCTATTACTTGTGAAGTGTAATCAGATAGTGCTGTGGGCCAGACATTGCTCGATACCAGAGAGGCAGCAGCATCAGAGCCAAAGTAGATCGCTTTTAAATGATTTTATTGTAGCGTTTACAAAAATAACTTTACCAATATTTGGAAAAATGCTTAATATCGGATCTGATAACCAGCAGACAGCATCTCATAATCTTGCATATTGCACCGTTAATATTCTGGCAATCAAAAAAATAGTTTCTGCTTTAGACTTTTGTTATTTTGCCGTCTTTGTATTGGACAAGAAAAACAGCGAGACGACAAGAACCAACAAATATTAGAAAGGAATTATGATTATCTGTTAGTCTGTCTCGTCCTTTTTCCATCTTTCTGTCTCCGTCTCTTCTCGATCTCTCTGCCGGGATTCCCTCCACTGAGTGATTATTGGTCCCGCCGGTGCTGCCGACTCTGGGCCGGTTCAGCGCCACATAGCACTGAGGTCATGTGTTTACGCTGGCGCTGCCCCGCTGAGCCTGGAGAGCGGCGGCTCTGAGCGGGCATAACGTCAGGGTTCTCGGACCCTGGGCCCGGCTGCCAGGATAAACAGCACTGAAAAGGGGGGCAGAGGCTGCTTGTTTTCGCTATAGTCACTGAATCTATCACCTCCGTGCTTAAGAGCTGGAGGTAAACGGCCTGACAGCTTTATATGGCTCCTTGTGCTGCCACTCAGGCACTGCGAAGCTGTAGGATGACTGTGGAGAGTGAGGTACAGTATGCAAAGGGAAAAGAAAAGCCTGCATGAAAGAAGCAGGGCTCTGTAAGAACATATGGCACCATTCTGCCTTAACTAAGATAGACAGCCATTGTGTTCAGGTATGCCTAGCTGCTCTTTAATGGCCTGGATCTCTTTAAGTCGAGCTGCCTTTGCCAAGCATTAAATCTTATCATGCCTTGTCGCAACTCTGGATCGTCGCTCCAGTGTTGTTGGACGTATTTACAGTTTACAGTACGTGCTTTTTTGGCTGAAGGATTGCGAGCGTTCGGGGGGCCGAGCGGTGCACATCTGTACGAGGTGCCTCACTCTTGACGCGTTGGCAACGGCAAAGGAAAACATCTGAATACCTTGTGTGAGATTTGAGGTGCTGGAGAGGGTGGCATCCATCCTCTGGAGAGACTGGAAACCTCATTATAGATGAAGCCCGGGGCAGCGATTTTCTCCGTAAACTCTTTCGCACAGTCGGGCCGATGATGAGCTGCAGGTCTGGATGTTCCTGGCGTTTTGTCTCATTCGCTGTATTGAACAAAATACAAAAAACATTTTAGCGGCGAGGCTCACAATGTTCTTCTCAAAAGTCTTAATCCCATTTAGAAAGACGTAAACACACTTTCCAATAAGTACAAACACATGCGACTGTGCATGTATGAATGCTCGCACACGGATACCAAAATATGCACAATTAGAAGATATTAGAGGATCTAGTGAGGGCGCTTGCAGAGGCTTTTGTTTGCAAAATGCATCAGCTGTTGTCAAGCATGAGGAGATTTGTGTTTGAAAACGAGATGCTCTTTTTAACCAGGAACACATGAAGCACTGAAATAATCAACAGAAGAGTTATTACCGATAATTTTATTAATCCATTGACAGTTTATTGGGCAAGAAAGGCAAACATTTGATGAGGATTTGCTGCTTTTTGTGTTTATATTTGGGTAAACATTGGAGTATTTGTGTTTTAGATTGCTGATGAGAATACCCAAAAACCATGACGACATGACTGACAGCTCTGGGAAGTTTTCCCAATTTCCTGGCAGTTTAAAGACTCAATCTGAAAAAATAAACAGGTTGCAGTCCTGAAGTGTGTTGCTTTGTACTACTGCATGCACTGTCCGACTGACAGGGACCAGAAGCCTGTAGTATGAAGCAAGTTCAACACATCCAGCATATGTTTTCATTATCTGGCCTCACTGAGTCTAACAGTCACACGAAGCTGGTTTTCAACTAAAGTCAGCTCAGGGCTTCTGATTCGAACTATGAAGGACAGTGTTGGCACCAGATGACCAATTGCAAACGTTAACAGATTTAGAATTGCATATTTGTCACAACAACAACAAACTATAATCCTAAAATACATTTTAAAAGCTGATCAGTACCACCGCTCTATTCATTAAAGTAGATCTGACCATAATTCTGAATAAGGGTGGGACAAAATATTGATACAGTGATATATCGTCGTCCCTCCTCGTGCGATATTAGTATCGATACGCTGGCACCAAAAATGGATACTTTAATCAATATAATAAGGCGCTCTAAACCCTGCCAGATTCCCCTGCCAGCTGCCATTTCCCCAGCGTCACTACTTAATGACTCCACATGGTGGCGTTTATCACATGAATGAGGGAGACTTGAGCGGAAATGAATTGGCCCAAGAAGAGTTTGTACAGGTATAATGGAGGACAGCAGCGCTACCGTAAGAGACGCCCCATCCACGTTTAAGTCCAAAGTGTGGAGGCATATCGGTTTTTTGAGGGAACAAGCAAGCTGGACAAAGACTATGCCCTATGCAAGAACTGCCTCGCAAAAGTAAAGTACACAGGTATTTTTCAGTTACAGATATTGTAGCGATCGCAGAGCCCGTCGCTAGTACAAGACTGTTGTGCTGCAATGCATTATGGGAGTTTGGGGTTTTATTAATGTTTTTGCACCATGAGTGAGAAGGGTAGCGGGGTTGATGGCTACCTGCCACTGTTTGTGTATTGGTGTTCAACTGTGGGTGCAAATAAAAGCACCCACAAGGGGGGATAACATAGAAGATGAACGCTCTGGTTCAAGCATCTTCCTTCCATGCTGCTTGTTACATGATGTATCATTATGTGACTGTCTTGAATATCTTGATTATCGCTGTATCACGATAGTATTGATATTGTGAGCCATGTATCGCATATCGTGAGGTACCTTGTGATTTCCACCCCTAATTATTAGCGGATTTAAATGCAATAAAATAGTGTAATTTTACAGTCACACATTGCAAAAGAATGTGGACATTATGTACAGTTGACAGGCCTCCTTTTTATTTATTTTTTACAGTCAACACATAAATTAATACTTCTTTTCTGTGACTTTACTAGATATTTGCAATTTAATAAAATGGGAAAAATCTGTAAAATGAGAGTTAATTTTTTTTTAAACTATTTTCAAATCCATAATATACAAAATCTTTCTTTTACATGATGGCACATATCTGCAAAAATGTATATATTTTTTTTTTGTAGATTTTAATACAGTAAAAAAAAAAAGTGTAATTTTACATCCAAATATTGT
>OMNN01013399.1:11536-26504 GCA_900302755.1 Chromis chromis
AATAATTTAAAAAATGCAATAAAATAAAACTCAGAACCTGAAATTTGTGACTTGTTATTACTCTGCTTTTCAATGTGAAGAGTGTTTATGTAACTGGCTAATTTCACATGTGTGACAAGCTTTTGTTGTGCATTAATACTATTAAATGAATGAATTGATTCATGCTTTAATATAACTTTTCATTTAGTATCCTTTCCATTTACCTCTTTTAATGAACCCTATTTTTAAAAATATTTACCTGCTCTTGTTCAGAGTATCCTCGAATGAGTGAGCAGGTCTGAGCCGAGTCAATTGCTCAACAACACAGAGAGCACAGCAGGGCTTTAATGGACAAACAGGTCGTTTTGGGAATCCAACCGAAGACTTTTTATTTGTGAAACAGACTCTCTAACCACCGAGCACCGCTGCTGGCACAGAGCTCATCAGCCATTCTCTCTTTTTCTGTCTTGTTTTGTTTCTTGGATCCATTTTATCGACACATTTTCCCCGACACTGTTGTGAGCTGGGCGAGACTCCCCGGCGCCTCTGATCAGTGTGTCAATTCCCTGGTCAAAGCCTTTAACATTGATGTGACGCCCGGGCAGAGCAGGCCATCAGGTCATTATGATGAGAACAGTAAACACACACAAAAGAAGAAAAAAAATACACTATGTTCCTCACCTCCAGTGCCTGACTGGGCTGCTTTAGCTCCAGCCAAAGTCAACAGTCCACCTGGTTTTAGGTGCAGAGCGGCGAGGTGGCTGGAGATGGTGGAGGTCCACACGCTCTGTTTCCACATCAAATCTGTGTTTTTGTACAAGTCTGAAAGAAATGATAAAGGACAGGATCTTAACATGATTGTTTTACAGATGAAACAAGGCTACACAAGAAAGACTAGCCTTGCTCTTTCAAACAACACCAAACTCTATCAAGCAGCACGTAAATTAACATAATTAAAAGCATGGTGTAAAAAAGTGTCCTGGAGTGTTTCTTGGATCGGACCAGAAACTTCCTGGAGCTTTAGCTGGCTTGCAGACAATGGTTTAGTGCCAAGAAATACCCGGGCACATTGCTTCCCTGTGAAATGGTGAGTTGTTGTTCTTACACTTTCTACAAATCCAATTCAGAAAATCTAAAATGGTAATCTGAGCCAGGCTAGTTGTGTTCTCCTGTTTATGCTAAGCTAACCAGCTGTTCTGGGAAGCTTCATTTTTGCCATGCAGATCTGAGAGTGGTCTCCCCAGAAACCAAACCCAAAATGGTTCCACTATTCCTTTAAATGGCTCATGAAGGGACAGGATTTAAGCAGCACACAGCCGACTATCCAGCTAAAGCTGCTGGTGTCCTTTTGCTGCCAGGTAGAATTATCTGTGAGGTGTGAGATAAATGTGGTAAACTAACTGGCAGAGTAAAGAAACAGATTTCAAGGCCACTGAACTCATTTTAAACACAGCTTGGATGTTTTTAACCAAGTACCACAATTCATGCAGCATAAAAATATTCAAACTAGATTAACTTGTCTTCAGATTCAAGCATGACCGGCTGCAGAGAAACTGGCTGATGATTAATGTCAAAACAAATACAAAGGTTGAACCCTGACCTTTGGAACTACAGTTTCCTCCGGCCCATCCGCCCGCCACACACAAGATGGCGTCCACTTTCTGTTCCCCTAGCAACTGGGCCACATCTGCCGTCACCTGCGCACAGTGAGAGATAACTGTTAACGCCTTTTCATGAAGCCACACGGCAGGAAATTGTTAGTTCATGTCAACAAACAAAAGGGGAGACAATTTACCTGAGCCATTGTGATACATACAGTGTTTTACTTTTCAAAATATGTACATTGGACAAAAACCACCGAAGGAAAGCTACAGGTTTCAATCAAGACATCGAAGGCATTAAGGGATATTTAAATAATCTGTTGTTGTTGGAATCATTATCTTTGCATCAACTAAGAAGAGTCAAGTCAATTGTATTTATACAGCCCATTATCTTAAACCTGCCTCAGGGGGATTTATGGATTGTACTGCTGTAATTAACAATTATTTTCTTGATTAATTGATTAGTTTAAAAGTCTTGTTTTGTCCACAACCCAATGACATTCACTTTATGTTATAGATGAGGGAAGAAACCAGAACATTCTCAAATTTACGAAGCTGGAATCACATATTTTAAAGTTTTTTTTCTTAAAACATTACTCAGTTAGAACAATCATTTACCAAACTACTTGTTGGTTATATAATAGTTGAGAACCAATCAATTATTTAGCTTGTACACCACACACACACACACACACACGTCCTTACACCCTCTGAATGATTGGAGCTACCAAGGCGGCTAATAATATACTTTATGAATTTAAAAAAATATATAATGTTAATATTTGTTATTGAAAAAAGCAGCTAGCCGGCATGTTGCACATAAATAATAATAAAAAAGACATTGTTACATTAATGTTGTCTAGGGCTGCTACTAACAATATTTTTTAGTCATTTAAATGGTTGATTATTTTCTTTATTACTCGATTAATGTCAGAAAATGGTGAAAATTGTAGACCAACATTTCCTTCTAGTTTTGTCCACAACCCAAATATATTCAAATTACACTCTTAGAGGAATAAAGACACCAGAAAATAGTCTAATTTAATAAGCTAGAATCACAGAAGTTTGACCTTTTATCCTTCTTCTCATAATGAATCAAACTGAAAAATTAGTGATTCATTTAGTAGTCGACAACTAATCTATCAATCGTTGTAGCTGTAGTTTGTACAGCACACATCTGTCCTTTGACCATCTGAATGACTGGAGCTAACAAAGCTAATAATCTACTTCATAAACTGAAGATACTAAATAATGTAAACATTTGTTATTAAACAGGTAGCCAGCCTGCATGTTGCACAGAAATTTTAAAAAACAAAATTGATAGATTAATGTGGTCTAGGGCGGCAACTAACATTATTTTTTTAGTCATTTAATTAGTTGATTATTTTCTTTATTACTCGATTCATGTCAGAAAATGGTGAAAAATGTCGACCAGCATTTCCAAAAGCTCAAGATGAGAAATGTATAGTATTGTCCACAACCTAAAAATATTGAGATTACACTCTTAGAGGAATAAAGACACCAGAAAATTGACATGTGACATTTTATCAGTCTTATAAAAATGTATCAAACTGAAAAATGCTCGATTAATTTCATGGATTAGTTGACAATTAACCTATCAGTGATTGCAGCTCTAGTTTGTACAGCACACACATCTGTCCTTTGACCGTCTGAATGACTGGAGCTAACAAAGCTAATAATCTACCTAAATTGAAGATTTTAAATGAGCAAACATTTGTTATTAACACAGGTAAACAGCCCAAAAGTCACATATAAATAAAAATGTTTACATTAATGCTGTCACATATCCGCTTTCTTGCAAAAATCTGAATTACCCCTCCTTTTTCTAGTGTACCCTAAACGCAGCATTAGCTTAATGTTTTCTAGCAAATCAACACTAAACAAGGCAAAACTAAAGAAAACACACAAACAAAATGACAAAGTTTAAGCTGCTGTCTGTTAGCTCCTAACTTAGACATTATGCAGGCAGAATGTGTGGTTCCTGCTGTGTCTGCTCACCTGTCCTGCCTGCTCGGTGAAAGATTCACTCAACTTCACAATCACGTTTTCATTCGCCTCCTCGTTAGCAGCCATGTCGATACTTGCGACCCACTGTTTCATTAAACACAGGGAGAATGACAGTTAGCTCATTAGCTTAGCACCGGTGTTAGCATGTAGCGTTAGCCGCCGTCGCTCACCCATCCTTGGGACTTGAAATGCTGGACACACTTGGAGCCCAGAGCGCCCCTTCCTCCGTAGACGATGACCCGTTGGGAAGCCATGTTAATGCTCCGGCTGTCAGGCAGCAAGTGAGGGTCGGACCCGCGGAGCTTCAGCTCAAATACCCGGACACCGTCAGCAGGAGGCGGAGGAGGAGGAGGCTGGAGCAACAAGTGGGAGCTCATGCTGCGTTCAAACACCGTCCGAAAAACCATACTCGCAGGTGAAAGGTGCAGTAGACGGCGCCAAAAAATGATCAGCTGCCAAAAAATGATTGCAATCTTCATTATTTTACCTGTTCTTTGATCTACATTAGCCAATCCTGCCCCTTTTGCCAAAACTTATTTAAAAGTGTAGTTCAACTTATGTGATGCAGATTTTCATTTGCCAAAAAGTAACAGCAGTTCCCATATTGTTACTGAAATAAATAACTGAAATAATAAACAATATAAAATATATGGATAAACCTTAGTAAAAATATGACCTAAAAATATAAACATACTTAGAAAAATATAGCCTATAAATATAAACATTAGTAGAAAAATATGACCTAAAAATATAAATATAAGTAGAAAATATGTCCTAAAAATATAAATGTAAATAGAAAAATATGACCTAAAAATATAAATATAAGTAGAAAATATGTCCTAAAAATATAAATATAAGTAGAAAAATATTACCTAAAAATATAAATATAAGTAGAAAAATATGACCAAAAAATAAAAATATAAGCAGAAAAATATGACCTTAAAATATAAATATAAGTAGAAAATATGACCTAAAAATATAAACATAAGTAGAAAAATATGACTTTAAAATATAAACATAAGTAGAAAATATGACCAAAAACCAAAACAAAAAACATAAGTAGAAAAATATGACCAAAAAATAAAAATATAAGCAGAAAAATATGACCTTAAAATATAAACATGAGTAGAAACAATATAACCTAAAAATATAAACATATGTATAAAAATATGACCTAAAATATAAACATAGTTAGAAACAGTACAAGCATAAATGTAGAATGTGCTTTTCCTAAGAAAATAAAGTGTAAGTATACAGTGTAATAAAATATAAATAGTGTGTTATTGCACAGAGATACATAGTTATTGCACCAAGTTATTGCACATTAATGAGTGTTAACTTACAAACATAACAAGTCCAGTCTATTTGCTCAGACAGTCTGACCCTCTGAGTGAGGAGTTATACTGTTTGATGGCCACAGGCAAGAATGATTTCTTGCGGCGCTCTGTTGTGCATCTCGGTGGGATGAATCTATTACTGAATGAGCTCCTGTGGCTGACCAGCATGTCATGGAGTGGGTGGGAAACATTGTCCAAGATGACTTGCAACTTAGACAGCATCCTCCTCTTAGACCACACTGTCAGAGAGTCCAGCTCCACCCCCACAACGTCACTGGCCTTGCTTTATTGCTTTTAATGCATCAAAATGACTTGATTTCATACATGAAGGTTGTGTTTTAAAGATTTTAACTCATAGCATAACTGCAAAGTAGTATTTTTTTCCATCCATAAATCATATTAATTACAGTCTAAACAAGGACATTAATCATACCAAACACATACAGCCTAAACATCAGAGGCAATACTATAATACTGCCTATAATCCAAGGCTGCAATTAACGATTATTTTCATTGCTGATTAATCTGTTGATTGTTTTCAGGATTAATAGTTTAGTTCTGTGGTTTATAAAATGTCAGAAAATGGTGAAAATGTCTACTGCTGTTTTTCTTAGAATTATATCCACAAATTTCTTGCTTTGTCCACAGCCCAAAGATATTCTGTTTACTATCATATAGGAGTAAAGAAACCAGAAAATATTCACTTTTAATATGCTGGAGTCGAGGTATGAACAACTGGATGTGTTATAATCTAGGCCACACTTGATAACTGCTCCCACGTGGCTACCTTGTAATTGACAGGTCACTACTGTATCAATGTGCATATTGTCCGCATATTTTCAATCAGATCCACTGCCCGCTTACTTTGTCTGGTTGCTAAACACAAGGCTTTGAAACAGAAGTCCAAAAACCAAATGATTGATGTCACATTGGCTTTATCCATCTTTTACACACAGTCTATGGATGTAACGCGACACCATTGCTTCGCTTAGAACAGGGATGCCCAATCCTAGTCCTCGAGGGCCACTATCCTGATTCCACACACCTGATTCAAATGATCAGGATCGTTATCAGGCTTCTGCAGATCTTGATGATGAGCTGATCATTTGAATCAGGTGTGTTGGAAGAGGGAAACATCTAAAACATGCAGGATAGTGGCCCTCGAGGACCAGGCTTGCCCACCCCTGACATAGATACAACAAGTGTTACTATCACTAACTGACCTCCAGCTCCTTGCCTGTATTGGTTATAAATGTTCAAGCAACCATCCTGATGGCAGTCAATTATCTTTTGTGCTTTTCCTTTTTTGTCTTTGCAATGGCAGGACATGTATCAGGTAAATTTATCCCTTCCCACAGTACAGGACTTATCCTTTTCTTTCTTTCCTCACCCCTTAACTTTAGACGAGGGATTGAAACTGGGATTTGTATGGAGGCGTATATGTTCATACACCACATTCCATACACCCACCGGGGTGCAACCAGTGCTCTCTGAACTTTACCCAGTGATTCACTGGATGTTATGTATGTAATTGTGTTTAATGGTGAAGATGTTAAGATTCTATACTTTATTTTTATGGACAGTAAAGGTGTCTGTATGTGTAGTGTGTAGTCCTGTAATAGGGGCTTCTAGGTAGTGCAGCATGTTCATAAATAATAGTGACACGGTGCACAATCCCAGTTTGTTAATCCTGTGGATGGCAGCAGAACACAGGACTAGTGGTCAGCGCTGCCTTGTGGTGACCTGAAAACTGGCAGCTCTCTGCCTGTGTTTTAGAATACTCAAAGGTGTTGTTCCATGACTTTAATAAGACTTAACCTTCCTTTAGCCTCTCAAAAACTGTGACATTTATTAGTTCTAGTTGTAGACCTTTACTTTGTTTCCCCCTGTATATTCTGTCAGATGTGGAATTTGTGAATCTCTTGAGGAGGGCTGATGTAACTGGAAAGTTACATCTTAAATTTCATTTTCAGTGTTAGTCATTTGAGGTGAAATGAACTTGTATTGCACTGCAACAGCAAATTCCTGCTAAATGCTAAAAGTGGTAAAAGATGAACCGTGTTGCACAAGGTTTGGTTGATTGTGACTTGAGTGAATTTGTTCCTGCTGGTTACAAAATCATAACTGACTGTTGTCTCTTTCCTTCCACTCTGTGTGACTCACAGGAAGCCAAACTCACTGACCAGCTGCCGCTCATCATCGTCTGTGACCGTTTTGACTTCGTCCACGACCTGGTCCTCTACCTGTACCGCAACAACCTGCAGAAGTACATTGAGATCTATGTTCAGAAGGTAAGGGTCAATGCAGAGACATTAAAACTACTATTACACTGCATCTTTTGCTCGACAGATATAACAGATTTATTTGCACAATCTTTGTCTTAGGTGAATCCCAGCCGTCTGCCAGTCGTGGTTGGTGGTCTCTTAGACGTGGACTGCTCTGAGGATGTCATCAAGAGCCTGATCCTGGTTGTCAGAGGACAGTTCTCCACTGATGAACTGGTGGCTGAGGTGGAAAAGAGGAACAGGTGCTGCACTTCTCCACCTATAGATTTCTTTATATTACAGCCAGAAAGTTTAATTTTCATTGTGTATGTAATGCTAATTTGTTCTCCTCAGATTTGCTTTCTCTTGCACAGTAATGCAGATCAAATGGAAAAAAGTTAGTGAAGTGAGCATTTAGAAGGAATATAGGCAGTACTGATCATTTATAGGAGAGCCGACTGACTTAAACAGGTTTTTAATGTAGGAGAAGGTTGCTGTTGTGTTACGGTGGAAGTGAGTTGTAGAAAACTAGTAAAGGTCTTGGGGAGATACAAACAATGCTTTTAAAAATGAAATTAATCTACTTGAGTTGGTCTATCTGATAAGCCTTTAAAGGACCCCCATGTGCAGAAGCTTGCCTGTCTAGTAGGCCATATAGGATTTGAATTCTGAGAAGCTGTGAGCAGCCAGAGTCCTGACATCCATTTTCTCTGGCAGGCTGAAGCTGCTGCTGCCCTGGCTGGAGTCTCGTATCCATGAAGGCTGTGAAGAGCCCGCTACCCATAACGCCCTGGCCAAGATCTACATCGACAGCAATAACAACCCTGAACGCTTCCTCAGGGAAAACCCCTTCTACGACAGCCGTGTGGTGGGAAAATACTGCGAGAAGAGGGACCCTCATCTGGCCTGTGTGGCCTACGAGAGAGGACAGTGTGACCAGGAGCTGATCAATGTGAGGACGAGTTTTTGCCTGCTTCTCACCAGCTATATATACAAATGTCTCTTTTTTGGTCCAGCTACTGGTTGGTGTTGTGTATTTAGCTGCCTTCGATGTTAGAGTTGTAATTTTTGTCCTTTTCTCATCAGGTCTGCAATGAGAACTCCCTCTTCAAGAGCTTGTCTCGCTACCTGGTCCGACGCAAAGACCCTGAGCTGTGGGCCAGCGTGCTGCTTGAGAGCAACCCCTTCAGACGACCACTTATCGACCAGGTACAGAACACACCTGACATGTTGCATCTTATTCAGTACTCCTGCCTGGTGCTTCTCTGAGCTTCTGTTCCTCTCTGTCTGTGCTTTCAGGTGGTGCAGACAGCACTGTCAGAAACCCAGGACCCAGAGGAGGTCTCCGTCACAGTAAAGGCTTTCATGACCGCCGACTTGCCCAACGAGCTCATTGAGCTGCTGGAGAAGATTGTGTTGGACAACTCTGTCTTCAGTGAACACAGGTGTTTATCACGTGGCTGGACTTGTGCTGTTTTCCCCTTAAAATTATCGAGGAAAACTTAAGAGTCTTTGTGCTGAAAGTGTATTTTTCTCTCTCCCATAGAAACCTGCAGAACCTGCTGATCCTGACAGCGATCAAAGCTGACCGTACACGTGTGATGGAGTACATCAGCAGGCTAGACAACTACGATGCTCCTGATATCGCAAACATCGCCATCAGCAATGAGCTGTTCGAGGAGGCCTTTGCCATCTTCAAGAAGTTTGACGTCAACACCTCTGCTGTGCAGGTCTGTCAGTACTCCTCAACACTCGGACTAATGCTTTATTGAATTAAGAAGGGTTGATCATCTTTTTTTCTCCCTTAGGTGCTGATCGAGCATATTGGCAACCTGGACAGAGCCTATGAGTTTGCAGAACGCTGCAATGAGCCAGCTGTGTGGAGCCAGCTGGCCAAGGCTCAGCTACAGAAGGAGCTGGTTAAGGAGGCTATTGACTCCTACATCAAAGCTGATGACCCCTCTGCATACATGGAGGTGGTGCAGGCTGCTGATAAGAGCGGTAAGGAGACTTGTTAAGCTCAAGTAAGAACAGACTTGACTGAGATTTAATTTTACAGGATGTGTCTAAGGCCATGCTGCTCTGTACTTTAAGACTGAGAAAAGTGTAGAGTGTAGAAAAACATCTGACTTTTTGTGGCTGACTAATCACTACGAACAGACAGCAAGTTTTCAATGAAAGCTATTAGTTGTTTGCCAGTGACACTTCGATTGAAACCAATTAATCACAGCGGCCGTGTTGTGGGATTTGAGTTTTGCCCTCCAGGGATATCAGCTGATAGTCAGATAGCAGATAGTGTAACATTTCCACTACTGTAGCAGTTGTTGAAAGTGCACACGATCAGCATAAAACAGTCCAGGCAGTGTTCCATATCTTGCAGAAAAAGAATGAATGAATACAACAACAGAGCAACAGCGTGATGTTATTATGACTGTGTTTCAGGTAACTGGGAGGACTTGGTGAAGTTCCTTCAGATGGCTCGTAAGAAGGCCCGCGAGTCCTACGTAGAGACGGAGCTGATCTTTGCCTTGGCCAAAACAAATCGCCTGGCAGAACTTGAAGAGTTTATAAATGGACCCAACAATGCTCACATCCAACAGGTTAGCCTCACTCTAAATCTATTAACCTCTTCAAAATGATATCCAAAAATGAAACGGCATGTTCTTATTCTACTGTTACTTTCATAGGTTGGTGACCGCTGCTATGACGAGAAAATGTATGATGCAGCCAAACTGCTGTACAACAATGTCTCCAACTTTGGCCGTCTGGCTTCAACTCTGGTCCACCTCGGAGAGTATCAGGCTGCTGTGGATGGAGCCCGTAAGGCCAACAGCACCCGCACCTGGAAAGAGGTGTGCTTCGCCTGCGTGGACGGAAAGGAGTTCAGACTGGCCCAGATGTGCGGTCTGCACATTGTGGTGCACGCTGACGAGCTGGAGGAGCTGATCAACTACTACCAAGTAAGATAGACATGAAACTTACTTTATATTATAATACAGAAAAGTGAGCATTAAGTCTGATATAACTTTGAGACATGTTACTTAAACATTTAGCCCTCACACAAACACTCATTTACCACATGCCATATCGTCACTCCTCTCTCTCAGGACCGCGGCTACTTTGAGGAGCTGATCACCATGCTGGAGGCCGCCCTGGGCCTGGAGCGCGCTCACATGGGGATGTTCACAGAGCTCGCCATCCTTTACTCCAAGTTCAAGCCCCAGAAGATGAGGGAGCATCTGGAGCTCTTCTGGTCCAGAGTCAACATCCCAAAGGTCCTGAGAGCAGCAGAGCAGGCTCACCTGTGGGCCGAACTGGTCTTCTTGTACGACAAGTATGAAGAGTACGACAACGCCATCATCACCATGATGAACCACCCAACAGATGCCTGGAAGGAGGGCCAGTTCAAAGACATCATCACCAAGGTACAGTTTGATTTGATACCAAAATGAAGATATTTATGTGTCTTTATTTGTGAGTACATTAGTTTTACTGCTTGTATTCTTCCAGTTAAGATGGCACTGATGTGATTATTTTGTCTATAGTCTTTTCTTTACTGCTTTAACTGTTGTTAATTTAATGATTACTAATAAAGGTGCCTTACCACCTAAACAAATGTTGATGCATTTAGTTATTGTTTGACTAAATAAGTGTTTCTAAATCTCTTCCTCTTTGCACTCTTGGTTTAGGTGGCCAACGTGGAGCTGTACTACAAAGCCACCCAGTTCTATCTGGAGTTCAAGCCCTTGTTACTGAATGATTTGCTCATAGTGCTTTCTCCCAGACTGGACCACTCACGTGCTGTCAACTTCTTCAGCAAGGTACACTTTAATCTATCTCATAATAAAGATGGACCACGATACTGGTTTCCCCTGAGATGATGACTGAACATGTGTGTTTACAGGTGAAACAGCTGCCTCTGGTCAAACCTTACCTCCGGTCAGTACAGAACCACAACAACAAATCAGTCAATGAAGCACTTAACAACCTCTTCATCACAGAGGAGGACTATCAGGTAATGTTGCCACATCACTTCATTTAATCTTTTTATTTCAGAAGCATCTTTTTTCTTTGAAATAACATTCATGTACCTCGTGTTAGGCACTGAGGACATCAATAGATGCCTACGACAACTTTGACAACATCTCACTGGCCCAGCGTTTGGAGAAGCATGAGCTGATTGAGTTCAGGAGAATCGCTGCTTACCTCTTCAAGGGCAACAACCGCTGGAAACAGAGTGTGGAGCTCTGCAAGAAGGACAAGCTCTATAAGGTGCTTTTCCATTGTCCGGAATTGGTTCGGCATTATTGTTGATGTAGTGCTTAGATTGATTGGATGGTGAGTTAAAGGGGTGGGTGAGAAGAAACAAAGATACTGCACAAAGTGAAAGCAACAGGAGCTTGCTAGTGTTTTAAGTTAGTAATTGTAATCTGACTTGCTGTTTTGGCTGCTCACAAATAAGACAAGCACTGCTCTGAAACAAAAGAACTTTATTAAACCCTTATAGTACGTGTGCACAGGAGCCATCATTTCAGTGCCTCCCGTTCGTTGTTTATGTACACAGCTGTGCAATGCATTCTGGCAGCGTTGCAATGAGTGTTGCGAGACGGGGCGTCGCGTTGCCCACTCCTAATTTGCATAAAGTTGAAGCGTAGGCAACTTTAGGCAAATCAGGGGTGTTGGGCCACTGCTTGATGCTTCTGGAAACTCCAGAAAACCTTTTAAAATATCCGTTGTTATACAGATTTAGCAGCTGCTTGGCTTATTTCCCTTGGTCCAGTTGGTAATCCAGCCTCCGTGTGAATGTTTGTCCAATCACATGCAGTCTTTGCACGACTGTAGGAAGGTGTAGCTTATAATGTTTTCCTTTCTGAGAGCAAGTGTCTATTTTTGTATCATGACACTGCCAAGTTTCCAGTGTTGGGGAGCAGCACGACCACTCGTGTTTACATTTGAGTGTAATAATGGGGTCAGCAGTGTCTCGTCTTCCGTCTCTTCTTGAGCCTGACCGTGCTGCGTCTCCTCCACAGGATGCCATGCAGTATGCGTCAGAGTCCAAGGACATTGAACTGGCAGAGGAGCTGCTGGCCTGGTTCCTACAGGAGAACAACAAGGAGTGTTTCGCCGCCTGCCTGTTCACCTGCTATGACCTGCTGCGGCCTGACGTGGTGCTGGAGACCGCCTGGAGGCACAACATCATGGACTTTTCTATGCCATACTTCATTCAGGTCATGAGGGAGTACCTCAGCAAGGTGGGTCAGCTCTCTTCAGGATGGAGTTAAACGAACCACATCATAGAGGATCATTAGAAGATCGGAGCAAATGTCAATCGTGTCTAATCTTTATCGTATTCAAAATATGAATATACTGTTGTTTTCCTTTGAATGAACTAAGTGATCTAACTGAACTTTAATCAACACTATCAGCATGAAATGAAACGCATACCAGGGATTACGTCTGATGGCTTATGTTTAACACCTTAGCATGCCTTCCTCCTCTGCAGTTGTCCTCATGGAGAACTGTTTTAATTGTTCATCTTCTATGCTGCACCTCTTCTCTTCCAGGTTGACGCAGTTAAGGAACAGGTGAAAGTTCAAAGCTCTGTATTTAGCTCGAAAGATTGCAGCCTTGAGTGTGCATGGTTTTAGTTTTAACACGCATTGCACCGTCACCTTGACATAGTCTGGACAGTATTCTGCACATACAGTGTCTAATAAGACTTTTAAGCCTGAGGAAATATAGCGGTTGCAGTCTCCTTGTAAGAATTGAGGATTGGAGATTGTGTATTCACCACATTGTAGTTTGTTGGAGAAAATGCACTTTATACAAAGACTCTTAAGTGTTTTACCATCACGATTAATCAGAATGTGAATCCTTTTGTTTGCTGCTGGTGCCTAAAACAGAGACTCTGCAACAAATCCGATAAATTATCTGCAAAAAGTGCATTTCTTCACAGACACTGCATTATACAAAGCTGTATGTTGTTTGAGGGGTTGGTGTGTTTTGATGTCTCTGACCTGGATATTGGACGACGCAAGTGTGAAAACGTTTGTTGCTGATACAGCATCAGGTCGGTGGTTTGCGCCTGGCTTCCTGCAGAAGGCTTTGAACTGTAGGGAGCACCTGGCCCAGAGTCACCCTCCTCCTCCTCCTCCTCTTCCTCCTCACTAAACTGCATCTCAGTGCTGCAGCTTATTTATTGCCAGCATTGCAACACACACAGCATGGGACTGTTTACAGCGAATCAACATCTCCCTCTGCTTGTTGGAGTTGTTTACAGAGAGTTTTATTTCAAGATCTGCTGTTTATGAAGGTGCATGGACAAACTGGAAGATGAATGCATATAGATGTGTACAAGATGTGGAAGTGCACTGCTGAGCAAGCTCTTGTTGCTCCTAACTCTAGAAATAACCTGCATCCAGGTGCTGCTGCTCTCCCCTCAGGACCTCATATGCACTTTTGCTTTTTGCTGCATCTAACTTGCTGCCTGAGGAGATTCTTCTTGTTCTTTTGATTTTTTTAAATGTATTTTTTAAATTATTGTTTTTATTTCTGTCAGACAGAACAGAGGCACTGAAAATTATTAGATGTTTCTTGTTTACTTGTGCTGTAGAGGATTGATAGTTGGACGTACATGCTTTGTATTCAGTGCATAAGAAAGGAGTCGAGAACAGCATTCATTCATGTGTTATTTTGATGCAGACTGTAATGAAATCTCTGCACACTAATTCCATAATTCCTAACTATGGGAAAAAAACAGTAAGCATGTCAGGTCCAATACAGTGACAGCAACGAGTGTATTGCCTTATTTGATAGAAATCTATGCATTTTCCTGGCATGTCTGACCAGTTGATTAACAAAGATGGATAATGCTTGAGTAAATGAAATTAACAAAACAAGCTAAACTGGCTTAAATCCCTTTTGGGAGCACTTATAACCTCATTGCCAAAAATTACTCTGTGCAGTAAAATCCTGATTTTGTTGCTCAACTACCTTTATACACAGTTCAGTAAACAGAGAAAAACATAAATGAAATCAATAAACAGAGTTTTTCAATGTAACTGGCAGGTTTGTTGTTGTTTCGCATGTCGATTACTCTTCGAGGCGTTGTGGCTTTGTTCTAAACACATTTCTCTCTCTCCATTGCAGGTAGATAAACTAGAAACCTCAGAGTCCCTAAGGAAAGAAGAGGAGCAGGCAACAGAGACGCAACCCATCGTCTATGGTAACAGTCCTTTAACGGCATCAATGTCCAGTTCACTGTGATCACTATCAAAGAGAACAGTCTTCTTTTCCCACGTAACACTTTTTGGTTATCCAGCTTTCGCTTGTCATTGAGCTACGTACAACTTTGAACAATAGAATTTATGATTGCAATTGAACACATGGCTTTTAATTACCGATACTAATATATGCACACATTTTTATTGTCTGTCTTATCAATGTTCATTTTTGTAACTCTCGTGTAAAAACTTAGTGTTCCTGTAGGATGTCATCACTGACATTGATTAAGTGGGGCAGTGGTGGCCTAGTGGTTTGTGAAGTGAACTTGTAACCGGTGGGTCGCCGGTTTGAGTCCCCAGTCTGGCAAGAGGTTGAGGTGGGAAAGTGAGAGCGACTGCTTGTCCCAGTCACCACCACTGTGGGCCCTTGAGCAAGGCCCTTAACCCCTGATTGCTCCCCAGGTGCTGCACTGCGGCAGCCCACTGCTCCTAGTATGTATAGTTAAGGTTAACTTTGAATAGGATGGGACAAATGC
>OMNN01013400.1:1615-13050 GCA_900302755.1 Chromis chromis
TTAGAAAATTAAATTTCGACTGCTTATCAGTTCCTAAACATATTTAACTTGTGCTAGTTTATTGCAAACACCTACCATATACCTATCTCTATCAGCCTGCAGCACAGTGACCCTTTCAAACACAGGACTACGTCACAGAGTCAATCAAATATTTCCTATGTAAATGATTGCTTTTTACGTCATTACTTAAATTAAGAATCTTTAATAGGGCTGCAGAGCTAGTAAGAGGTGATCACATAACAACCCTAATGCCTGTTAACACATATTGTTGACCTACAACAAGCTACTTGACTGTATAGAAAGAGACTAAAACACACCTGACATACCTACTTGATAGAAACCTGTTTCCCAAATCAGGCTTTTCTCTTGAAGTATCTTTTAAATGCAAAGTTATGTTGTATATTTAGGGAATTCAGACACACACACATCACGTTTTTCTCAATTTTGTCATCTGTGTGTGGCAGGATGCCTCGTTTCTATTGGCTGCGTTGGTATTCGTGCGAGCTCACTGGAAGGAGTGTAGCGGTTTGTTGTCTCCTGAATCTAGCATCAGTTAACCTACTCAGTCACTGCTGAGCTACTTGATTATCAGATGAACATCACAAGGTGTGCGATTGTCACATCACAATCATATTAATTTCATAAATGCTGCTACAAAAATGCTTTACAAGGATGAGATGGAACTCTCTGAAGTAAACCCCAAAACATCCAAGAAACCATAAAACAGACCACCGTCGCTGTGTTTATGATGGCTTTATTAAATCCTGCGTTCCTCCTGGTAGCAGCTATTCATTGAAGTAGTATTTCACGCTTGAGGAACGCCGTCATAGTAGCATAACATTGCATGAAGGGAGACTCTTTATTTGTGTTCTGTGACAGCAAACACAACACACACACATTCAGTTGTTGTTCTGCTTATTGATTCCTGTTGCAGCTGACTGAAGTAACTTTATTACCCCTTATAAAAAAGACTTTACTGTGACTGCAGCAGCGTGTTGGTACTTCTTTGGACTGGCTTCTCACAACAACAAAATTGCAATATGGGAAGAACAGCAGAACATTTCTCTAGAAATCTGTGCAACACTGGTATCCTCTATTCTGAGTAGGCAATCAAAATAAAGGCGGACATCCAAAATATTGGAAAAATAGAAGATTTGAATGTGATTACTGATTTTTGTTGCACTGACTTCCTAATGAGGTGCCTGTATTTTTGATATACTAAGTCTAACCTGTTATTTTTCAAGATCAAATAAGAGCACATGCATTACTGTTCAACTTAGAATGAATTCAATCACTATAAGATTTGGAATCATTTGCCATTTAAGTGATGCCGCAGAGACATTATACTCACGTCTGTTATACACTGTACACAACAAAACTACTGGATTGCTGTTTCCAACAAGTTGACTCGTTCTATAGTTGATAAAAAATCATAAAATTCTTCAATAATTTCTCTTTTAGTTACTTAAAATAGCTGCAGACAGAGAAAAGTAGGCATGCAAGTGTCCCGCAGTGCCTCCTGGGTAATGCAGTTTATTCATTTCTATTATACACCGATCAGCCACAACATCATGACCACTGACAGGTGAAGTGAATAACATTGATCATAATGGTACTATGTGGATTTTGGCATCCGTGTTGATGAGACTTAGACACCCAAATAAACATTGTCCCAGAACAAGCACACTCCCTCAAGCAAATGGCAATCCCAAATGTCACTGGAGGAAAAATGCACCCCACCACATGGCAACAACATCAACCAATCAGGAACATGACAATCGCCCAAGATGTTGATTTGACATCCAAACTTCCTAGAGCCCATTCTGATCAAGCATCAACAGGATGCAGTGGAACAAGTTTGATTGACAGAGGCCCCACTGCACAAGCCAGAGTACCCAAAGGATCCACTGCCAACGTCCTGGTGCCAGACCCCATACGACACCCTGAGAGGTCCTGCATGCCCAATGGTTCAGAGCATTTCTGACCACATAAGGGGGACCAACACAATATTAGGCAGGTGGTCATGATGTTATGCCTGATTGGTGTAAAGCACCTGATATGGTGAGTGTAGAAAAGAGTAGTGGCAGCTTTAGAAAGGTCAGAGAAAGTCGTTGTACGCCAAAGAGTAAAATGTGTCTATCTTGTGTAACGGTGAGTAACAGCTCACTTGGAGCATTGATCGTATCACTAACAGACCCTGGAGGAAAGACACCGGTTTCTCTTTATTCTGAGGTCAGCTCCCTGTAGACCAGCCGCCTGCCTCCACATCCTCCTCATCTCATGGCCACTTCTTTACCCTCCTCTCCTGCATCTTCATCATTTTGCTCGACGACACAGAAAAAATGGCTGCAGCTAGATTTGATGATTTCACCTGTCACCATCTCACTGCTCCCGTTAGTTTCCCTCATTTAGTTGTTGTTGTTTTTTTCACCAGTCGCTGTTGTTTTTCTCGTGTTTGCTTGATTTGCCCGTTCAGAGCTGTCATGTTTACTCACATCATCGGAACCCGCCTGCATGCTAGAGGAGCATTAGAGCGTGCGATGGAAGAAACGCTATCTGCGTGTGAAACCCGGCGATGCTGTGAAGATGAGAGAGGTTTCTGGATGAGAAGCCGCGTAGCTCTCCAAGAGGTCATACGGTCAGGATGGTGGAACTGTGTAGAATGTAGAGTTGAAATTATTAGTTAATAAGCAAAATAAACAACCCAGAGTCCTCATCATCTTTTAATATTGATTTGGAATTTACTTTTGGCTCTTTATGAATATTAAATGCACAGAATAACTTGTTTGTTGACCTCACTGTATAGGAGCGCACTGAGATGTCCTATGATTCGGTGCCGTTTGACTAAAATTGAATAGAATTTAAGTGATTTGCATTTTATATAGAATTATTATAAGTAAGTACCACATAGTATAAATGTTCTTTACCTCCTCTAACTATGTGGCATCTTATAGTTTACAGTAAAGGATAAACAGGGGAGGGATTTTACTGTTGGTGCAATATTAGGAAAATCCTACATTACATTATGTTGTTCAGTGATGTAGATTTTGTGATATGAAAAAAAAAAATACAGGGATTATTACCAGATGACTTGAATAACTCTATTTAGAAAGAATGAATGATTCTAAAATGAGTGGGGGCATTTTTGTAGCAGTTGTTTTTTGCATAGAAAATAGTTTTTGCAGAGCTTTGTTGTGCCGATTTAAATGAAACCGCCTGTGTTTAGTCAGCGTCATTCTTTCTGTAGCTGAAATGGTTCCATTCAACTGACTAGACCTGCACGGTTAGCGCCAAAATGATAATCACAACTATTTTGATCAATATTGAGCTCACAAGTATTCATTTATCACAATTATTCATTGATTTTAGAGACAACATGTTCGTCTTCCACTTTCACATTTAAATTAGCATTGTGCTACACTCCTGCTAATGTACAAATCTGCATCAAAACAAGACCTAGCATGATGTCACCTGAATTCAGAGCATCTCCTAGAGGCAAAATATCAATAAAATTTAACCCAAAACACTTCCTCAACATTTGCCGATCACAGGACAGTACAATTTACTGAGGTTCCCTAAATGCGTCACATGCAGGCTACAGTAGAAGCTAGCTGGGCAGCTGTGCACTGAGAAGCCTCTAGTCTCCACTCAGTTACTGCAGTGCAGCAGCTCAGACAGCTGGGAGACCAAAAAGGAGTTTGAAAAGGTGAAATAAGGCCTTCTAATGTCAGATCTACCCAAGTTGAAACCAAGTGTCTGTTTCTTTTCTCTACACAGGCTAGATATGTTTAAATGTCAATAGAAATCGTGTTAATTTAATTGTGAGAATCCAAAATCATGATTCCATTGATTGTGCAGCCCGACAAGCGACATGGCATTTAGTTGTTTTGCAACCAAATCTTCAGTATTTCTCTTCTGTTTTCTCGCTTGTTTCCAAGAAACCTTAAATCAGAATAAATGAGATTCTGTCAGAGTTTTCTTGTAGATGAGTCATAGAAACTGAGACCTGTGTGAGTTTTCTTGCAGTGTTGATGCTGAAACAATGTTTCATGCAGCCTTGGTACGAACCCAGCAACCCAGCAGCTTCCAACCAAACAGAACCTGTTACTTGGGTAATTCTAAAACTAAATTATTTTTAGTTTTCATTTATTTTTACTAACAGAAAACAGAGAAAATCAATATTTCTTTCAATTCTAGAAAGTTGACAGAGCAAATAATGACTGATTAAAGTGATTCATTTTCATTTTTCAGCTCTTGATGTGTCATTTAACTTTACCAACTTCTGTGCAGAAAAAAATGTTTGAACAAACCACAAACGTACAGTGAATTAACGAAATTTAAGTTATAACAATAATTCTTCAAATCAGTTTTACATTTAATGTATTTACAAAACTTTTAGTTTTTCTCCTTAAAAACTTTTTTTTTTTAATTTTTCAAAATAAAATATATTAGAAAAACTGAAAATTGGAATAGAAGAAACGAACACCAGATGAATTAATCATTGTGCGTAGGTGATCAAAAAGTTTGCAGACTGTGTCTATAAAGTTCTACAAAACTCTCTAAAATGTTTCCACCATGTCTTTCTGTTGCAATTTGTGCAGCAACTACTTAGTTACCAGCTCACCTTTTATGTCCCAATACTCCATAAGTACCCTCTGTGCTCCCATCCATCCACCTCTAAACTACCAGTCCGATCCAGAAGGTGTAATCAGAATAGACTGAGCAGGATGTGGAGTCTGGGTGGATGTGGGTTGGGTGGGTGAGGGGTCGCCTCCAGCCGGCTGTAATCACAGCTATCCATTTCATCTAACAGTGGAAAGAAGATGCTCCCGATGGGAGCGGAGTGGTAGTAAAGCACCCTTCCCATTTTCCCCCCTATCCACAAACACAACAGACACCCCCACAGACTCATGGGAGATTAGATTTCTCCACCTCTGCCCGCATTTGTAGTCAGCAGCAGATGCCTATCTTTGCCTGTTCTCTTACTGCAAACAGCAGCAGAAACACTTCTGTTGTTTAGCACTGTGGTGGCAGATAAAGGCCTGCCAGGAGATCTGGAGAGACTCTGGAGATAATGTGCCTGTCTGAACACAGCAGACTGCACACACCGAATACTACTATTATCATACTTCAGTATCATACTACTCTCTCACTCATGGCTCTAATTATTAAATATATTTGCCCAAACCTTTTTCCAGCAGACCTGGATAGTATTTGTTGTTGCTGTCGTTCTTTTTGAGGACATGATTGCTGCACAAAGCCTGTTGAAGTGTTGTGGTGCCACTATGGGGACTAGTATCAGATTATATTATGTCTTACTGACTGCAGTATTTGAGGGAGATAACCTGGGTTGACTTTCTTTGATGCATTAAATAGAAACATCCAATCCTTACAAGAGATTGAAGTAATGGCAGTAGAACTTACACCGATCAGCCACAATGTACAGAACCATCAGATTAGTATTGTGTAGGTCCCCCGTTTGCCACCAAAACACCTTTGTCCTGTTGGGCCATGGACACAGGACTGTTTAGGATGTCCTGTGATGTCTGGAAACAGGAAGTTGGAAGCGGATCCTTCTGTAGGTTGGATGTTAGGGCCTTTGTGGACAAGGATTGGGATCTTGGGAGTTTGTTATCCGCTTGACCTGTCAGTGGTATTAATGTTGTGCCATCATCACACCCTGATGTGCTCATTGAACTGACATGTGACCTTTCTGTTGCCTCTGACCTTCTGAACTCTACAGAGCTGGAGCCCGACGCCAATCAATGGATGAAAACAAGGCCAGGCCCGACACGGCGTTTAGTTTACATGACATTTAGCAATTTGATATTGATATGCTACATAAACTGTAAAGCACTTAATGACTACTTAACCTTCTGAACTCCTCATTTGTCGCTGCAATATAAAGTCCTGCACTTCTATGGAAGCAGCACAACCATAGCTAGGAATAGAGAAAACTCTAAAACTGTCCTTTATGCGGTATGATAAAGTTGAAATGCCGTAAATCATATCAAAGTAAAACAAAAGTTTAATTTCTTTTGATTCCTTATTTTTTTTTAAAACAGATGTTACTGACACTGGAGAAAAATGGTGCCTCTACATACTATAGATGTTTTGCATAATTTTTTTTTCTTTTTTTTAAGATTTATTTTTGGCCTTTTACGCCTTTATTAGATAGGACAGTGGATAGAGTCGGAAACGGGAGAGAGTGGGGAAGGACATGCGGTAAACGCCAGAGGTCGGAATCGAACCCGGGACAGCCGCTACGCCTTAGCACTTGGGTCACGCGACATAACCGTTAGGCTATCGGGGCGCCCCGATGTTTTGCATCTTTAATTTGTGTCCATACTCTAGGGCTGTACCGAATAGTAATTGCCGTCCTTCAAATATTTGGGTCCAATTAATGACGACTATTCGAGGAGGAGCGTAGCATCGGATGTGGTAGGTCCGTGTACTAGAACATCGGCGGCATACTAGAGCCTAGCCAGCGCTCGGCGACCCGCAGCAGAGCCCGGCGGCAGCGCGCACGACTATTCAAATATAAATATTATTATCCGAATACCACCAGCCCTACCATACTCGTCCCCTATCTGCTTTGTGTAAACACTTCCTGCAGTTCAGCTGAAAAGTCCCTGAATTTTTGTGAGGTGAGTGTTGGTCACGGCTTAGTCACAGTTGCGCTAAGGGGCTAAGAAATTTTTATTTTATTTTTATTTTTTTACAGAATTTTATTTCAAGCTGTTTATTTCTGCCAATTTTTAAAAATGAAACATGTTGAATAATGATCTTAAGCTAGGATTTGGATCATTTTCCTGACAGAAGGGTTCATCAAGGATGAGTAGTTCAAGTACTGTTGGAAACTTGAAATCCAATCATTCTTTGTTTTTTTGCTGTTTATTTCAATAGTAAATGGTTTTAATATGGCTTTATTATTAAAAGTCTTTCAAATATATCGGAAGGTTAAAAAACAAGGAGAAATGAGACCCGTAGAATAAAGTGATTTCATGAAATAGCACAATTTTAAGCTTAAATTCAAATCATTTTTCAGACAGCGCTGGAAAACATGTCTGATTAGTTCAAGGATTGTTAGAAAGTTGAAAATCTTTTGGTTCTTTCTGTTTTTAAATCTTCAGTTTGGTAATAAATGGTGTCATTTTATTAAAGATAACATGGGTTTTAAACTAACCGTTGTTTTTTGTGGTTCAGCGGATTAAGAGCAGGTCGGCCTAAACATTCACTGATGTAGTTCCTTGTTATCCCTGACTCATTCTTTCCACTTTTTAGATTTGTGTGTGCTTTTTTGAGACATTCTTACTCCATCCTTATAGTTTTAGACTATCAGTTCAGTTTAGTTTCATTTGCATGACAATATACAGTCCAACCAGGAAGAAGTGGATTTTGTAGGCTGATTTAAGTTTGGGACACTGTGGAGTAGTATCATGCCAGTTTTAACTCTTTCCACTGTCAAAGCAGGAAAGAACATTAACCCTCTGTGATGTCCAGGACACTTTACGAATATCTCCACCTCCCTGCTCCAGTATTTCCTTTCCCAGCCACTGTCAGAACGAGACTTCTGACTGATAAAGTAGAGTTGTTGCGTCGAGGTTTGAAGCCGGGTAGAATTTATTTCACACACAGATTCTCACAGTATATCTGTGGCCTCTTTCACCCCTGAGCATGTCCTGACCACAGGGAACCTCAAGGTGGCTTTACTGATAAGATGGCATTAAAAAAACGTTCCCTTCCAGCTAAGGATGTTCCTGACACAAAGGGGGGGAAGCAGATAGGAATTTTTTTTTTTTCTGTCTGTCTTCAGCGAGCTCCCAGTATATTTAGTTTTTTAAAAATCTGTCTGTTTGAGCAGTTATTATAGATTTCTCAAAGAAGTGCTAATACGTGCAAAGAAGTGCAAAGAAGTGCTAATACGTCATTTATTTCTACCTGCCATATTTCCCATTAATGTGTCCACTGTAGTTCTTACTAACTTGACCCTCTCCACCTCCAATGTAGAGATTTGAGGAGTCACATAAACAGTGTATATAAGAGAAGCTAGGGATGGCTTCATCTGCATAAATCAGCCACCAGATTCCTCTACATAAAGGCTGTTTTGGTGATTTAAACTATGAATTTTTATATTAAATGTGCATCTGTTGTGTGCATATCCATCTGTATGCAAAATGTTGGGGGTCCACGTCCAGATTACAGAGTAAATAAAACCCTTGTGTAAAATCTTGAGCCTCCTTGTGCTTGTAAAGTCTCAAAACTTAATTTCTGTTTGGCTTTAACACACTCTAAGAACTGACTGTGGATCTGAAAATGAAGCTAAGCCTACAAAGCAGGGGGAAGCTATAAAAAATATCAAAGCGCTTCCAGCTTACACTTTCCACTGTCTGAAATATAATTAAAAAATATCAGTTAAGGGAAACTTTGAAATTCAAGACAAGATGTGGAAGAGAGAAATCAGATCAAAGTGCATGTCTCCTGGGCAGAAAGGCAAATCAGAACTACCGTATGACTGCAGAGGAGCTGCAGGAAGGTTTACCTGACGGATATGTGGAGGTGCACCATGGGTCGACAATAGAAGCAGAGAAAAATCTCACCTGCTGCTTCATCATTAAAGTCATTGTCTGAAGTCTGCAAAGCAACAACTGGATAAGAAGCTATTCCTGTGGACAGATGAAGAGAAATAAAGGAGTGGCATTTGTTGAAAACACCATCCTGGTTTGGCAGGTGGCACAGGAAGCTCTGCACAAATAGAGGCAGGGATGGATTCCACTGAATACCAGGATGCAGATGTCCTGCAGTCAGTCAGGAAAGCGACAGAAAATCTATGTAAAACATGCTGTGTGCACCAGACAGCCTAAAATATATGAGAACTGGACTGTTTTTGTTCACCAAATAGGAAAGCGTCACCCTGCATTACAAGATGCGGCCGAAAAGTGGAGATTCTGCACCCATGAACAGCAAAAACAAACCTGATTTAGATTTGGTAGCCATCCCCTTCAAGTTAGGCACCTTGTAACGCAGCATTCTGCTCCCAGTGCTCCTGCCACATTTGAAAGACCAATTGGAAGTCCTGTTTCATCACTGCATCGAGCTCCATCTGCGTCTCCCACTGAATGTCCTCCACTGTGTCAAAACAGCGACCCCCTCAACTTGAAAGCCATTTTGGGGAAGGGGAAGTCGCAGGGAACCAATTCTGGCAAGTGAAGCAGGTGGGGAGCGATGGTTGTGTTGGTGTGGCCAAAAAACAACAAGACACATTGTCATGATGGTGCTCTTGTGACCCGACACCTTTTCAAATCTGTGAGAATTTGGGTTCTTTCACTTGGTAAACCTCTGTTCTGTCTCTGGGTCGTAGCTGTAGACCCACCTCCTGTCACCAGTGATGGTCCTCGACATGAAGGTTGGGTCATACCCGGGCAGACTTCAACACAGCTCCGTGGTGAAACTGCAAATGACAAGTCTGGATTGAGATTACCTTTGCTCATGTGCTGCAGGAACAGAATCAGAACATTATGATCTCACAGCATAAAAGAAGAACAGCTCGTTTTTAATGTTTCTTAGCTGTCTTTACTTCTTTTTACCTCCAAAAGTCAACCGACTATGTAACTTGCCCAGGACTTCTTAGACTTTTGAATCCAGCTGCACGGTGTAAATGGGGCTGCCATATTCAGAAGATTTCCTTTGCGTTTGCTGTGCTTTGGGGCCGGCTGAGTTAGTCTACACTTATTTCATAGCTCTGAATCTGCTGTGGTGGGAGAAAACAAACAAACAAACAAACAAAAGCCCTTCAAGATGGTGTCTGTTTACATTTCTCAAACAGAGCCCAGCAGAAAAGACAACAGCGGCTCTGGAAAGTGGTTCTGGCGTGAAAATAGTTTTTGAACAGAAATGTTTGGAATACATGAACCCTGGGCTCACTGCTGTCCAGTCAATGCAAATATTTACTGAATTTTAGGAAAGTCCATTTACATGGCCTTAATCAGCAGATGCAGTTTACTCAGTTGTCATGGAGACTGCTCTGTTGTTTCGTCCACAGCACTCTAAGGACTTCTCTCCTTGTGGTGGAACTTGACACTTCAATAAAAACAATCCTAACCCAAGGTCCACTTATCAGCTTCTTCGGGAGCTTTCAACATTTGGAACGCTGCAGGCAGCTCCCAGTAGGAGCTCTGATGGATGCTGTTGCTGGGTGACTCCTTGTTTCCCTGCATCTCTGCTATGGAGATGAGGAGTGCAAAGTTAGCCTGACCAACATTAATGTGATTATCTCTGAACCCCAAAACCTCTCAGTGGGTTTGAAAGGCATCTTATCTTTGAAATAATTCTGAAAATAACACCATTTATCAGAGCAGAAAGTCTGAAAACAGAAAGAATCTTCAGATTTTGTACTTTCCGACAGTCCTTGAACTAATCGTGTGACATTCTGTCTGAGAACATCGAAGGTTAAAATTGCAACATTTCATAAAAAGCACTGCATTTTACATGTCATTTAAAAGTTTGCCAAAAATATACTGTCAGCTGGAACCAGACTTTTCGGCTTAACTGCAGGCAGTGTTTACACTGTGGCTGGTCCTGAATATTGTTGTGGTGGTATCGGGATAATAATTTTGATATTCGAATAGTCGTGCGCACCCCCGCCGGGCGCCGGCAAGCGCCACTGAGGCTGTAGTACGCCACCAAGCACCACCGAGGCTCTACTACGCGGACCTGCCAACTCCGAAGTCACGCTTCACTTCGCCCGTGTTCGTAAACGAATAATTGGACCCGAATATTCGAAAAACAGCAATTACTGTTCGTAACAGCCCTAGTTTACACGGAACAGAAAGGAGACAAGTGCGATGACAAATTATAATGTAAGTAGTGAAACATCTATAGTAGTGTTATGATTGGCTTTTGCTCTGTTCTCAATTGATTTGTACTTTTTCACTGAACTCATATGACTTATTGGTTGTTACATTTAACAGTGGGACATTCAACTTGATAAGCGGGAACCTGAAGTATTCACAAATTTCTCTTCCATCTGTCTGTTGCAGTAGATACACGCCTCACTCAAGGACAACAGTCACACATGTTTTATATGACATTTGTTCATGTCAGAGATAACTGGCCAGTCAAACTCGGTTGTCCAACCTCTATCTGGGGTTGCCCCAACTCAAGAAGATAAATGTGAATTACACTCGGAAATCTGGGCTCCTTTTGACCGAGATCCTGCAAGAGCTCTGTCACTCCGAGCCCAGCGCTGCATTACTTTACCTGTGACCATAATAAATGATTCATCTGAGACCTGAAGAATTCTCCGCCTCATTCTTGGGCACTCAAACATGGACACAAATGTTGTACATGCTGATTAAAGGATTTAGATTTTTTTGTTAAAATAAAGGAACAAATGTACCTTTTTTTTATTATTATTTTTATGATTTGTGGGAATA
>OMNN01013403.1:4983-33761 GCA_900302755.1 Chromis chromis
GTTTTTAGCATCACAATATCCCAACCGATTCTCAGATTATTATTTTTGTTGCTCTAATTAGTATATTTAGCATTTAGTGTATAAGATTAATATTATCATGTTAAGTCAATCTGAAGCCTTTAAGTCCCCTTTAAGACATACAAAATAGTATGCTTGTAATATACCAGCATAATATACATAGCTTATTTTCCTTGTTAAAAATTCCATTCCTGCTCACCTCATTGCAAAACCAATATGCAAAGATATGCAATATGTTTCCTTTTCAGAAATTTTGATGCTGGATATACAATATCTCCTCTTAACTGAACTCTCTGTGTAGGTGTGCTGTGCTTTTCACATTTCCAGCTCCATTTGTGTAAGTTGCATTTAAACCCAGATGAGACTTTCTGCCTCTGTAACACGAGGTACAAAATACTGATTTAAAATCCATTTTGAATGGAGGATGACCATACACCCACAGCCATTAACCACTGTGCGCTGTGATATTTCTAGTTCATCAATATAGTGCCCTGGTGTGTTCATTCTCTTGTTCATCATGACATTAGGGGCTTGTCAGAACTTCATAACTTGCTGCATCTGGTTCTTTTTCTTCGTACAGATGATCCATGAGTAGTTGTCACAACCACAGAAACCCTCCTTGTGTCACTACTGGAGCATAACCATGCAGAGAAGTCTAATATTCCGGAGCTGGATGACTGCAACTAACAAATCTGTTATTTATCTTCAACAATATCAACATTCACACAGCAGATTAATGATGTTTGTTTCAACAGATATCAGCAAACATCTCCCACAGCTAAAATATGTTCATCAGGATGCATTTATCAGACTTCCAGATGGTGCTGATGTTTCCTTTCTCCGTCGTAACAAGCGGGCTGACCTGCTTATAATAAAAGCAGCTGAAGAACTCAGATGAAACGATGCTGTGTGGTTCTTGAAGCTCCAGCTGAGGAGCATCCGTCTAGACTCCTCCCAGCTGTCTGCCAAGCTGCTGCACAACATGACCGACTTGTGCCCCGTGGGGTCACTCTGCACTGACCATCTGCTGGAGAACACAGTAGAGTAGAAGCACTTTCATCCCTTAAATGAAGGAGAATTTAATAATTGATCCGTGATAAACATGGGGATCTCTGAATGTCAAGTAATGCTGATTATTATTACACTGATTATTCATACCATACCTCAACATAGCATGTTTCCTTGTAACTGCGGTAACTGGTTTAAGATAGAGGCAAAGTCATTGCAGTAATGGGAGTAAAATATGGCTGCAACCAGCAGTTATTCTCACAGGCAGATTATTTTCAGATTCATTAATTAATTGTCTAGTGAATGAAATATCTGTGTATCTTCACATGTGAGAAGCTGGAGCCAAAAAGCGCTTGTTTTAACAGCAATTAACAGCATAGTTGTAGATTATTATTCTAATCAATCAATCAATCAATATTCAACCCCATAATAAAATAATACCATAAAGATTTCTACTTTAATAATTAAATACTGCACATAAGCCAGTAGAAATAGAGTTTTCTGTTGCCATCTGGTGGTGGAGTCGAGGCACAAGAGGCCTACATTATGTGGTATCTGTGTTATTATAGTTACATAATCAACCAGTTGAGCTGCATTAGTGTGCATTCACCTTTCACAGTGCATGCCATCAGTGACATGACAATCACACAACACCAGTAGGTTGCTGTTACAGCATCACAGAGAAAGATGTGGTCTCATATTATAGAAATGTTCACATAAAAATGCAATCAATGGCTTTTTATTCCCAGATTTAAAAAAAAAAAAGAAGGCCACAGCAGAGAGAAGCAAATAGCTGTCTTGGCAGACACTATTAACTAAATCGAGGCGCTCCTTTTATAGATTGGTACATCATGTCTAGAGGTTGTGTTTGTCAAATCGCATTAATGCTGGAGGAAAATGTATCTCTTTTAAAGGCTGACTCTGGATGGAATTATGTCATCCGGTCAAGTATAGAAAGAGAAGCATCAAAGTGCAGAGTTCGCTCCATCTGGGTTTAGCAATTTGCTCATTCGCTCACCATGGTAAAGAAATTATAAGTGTTACTCTCAGGTTTCTTTTTTTCAGACAAAAGAAAGTAGGAGATGTTCTTTTACCTTACATGTTTCGGCTGACAGCTTCAGCCTTCCTCAGAGGAAGAAATTATAAGTGTATAATAAATGTATCTATTCCAATATTGTATTTTGAGGTTTCTTTACTTGGGTATTTCCCTATATTTCTATTCTATATTTTTTACTCCACCATATGTATATGACTGTTATAGTTACTGATTATTTTAAGATGAACATTTTACATTGAAAACAAATAAGCTTATAAATACACAACAGGTGGTTCTCAACCTTTTTGACCCCTAATCAGAAATAATCATCTAATTGTTTTATATGTCTGAGTTGTTGACAGCACCACTAAAATAATGATTTCCCCCCTAAACTAATCAGATTGTTTAATTAAGTGTTTGCAAGCAGGAGGAGTAAAATTATACAATATTTCACCAAAAAAGGAAAAAATGCCACAAATTAAAGTTTCTCCTTATTCTTCTTGTTCCCTACCCCAATACCCCATGAATCCTCAGTTTCATCTTGTGATCCACTGAAGTAGTCGGACCTGTAGGTTAGGAACTACCTTCCTCAAATATCTCAACCAGCTCCAACAGTATAATGCTACTTATACAGGGATGCATGGACAATCTAATAATATAATTTGTATTTATTCATACTTTTGCTGATAATACTTCTTTTTCCTTTTCATTACGAGGCAACTGTCATGCAGAAGGAACCACTAGATGGAGCTATTGAACCCCTTGGAAGTAGGACATATGTGCTCTGTTGATTTCCCTTTGACCAGCCTATGTGGCCTGTCAGGATGCAGAAATAGAACAGATAAACACATATAGCAGAACTGTTGTTGCTTCGCTCTTATTGTGCTGCTCCACTTTTGATGACATCAGGCCTGTTTGACTACTGCAGTGGGGCTTTTCAGACATGATTGAAATGAGAGACAGAACTCAAGAAGTGCCCATCATGTTTCTCTCTCTGGCCTCATTTCAAAGAGCCATAAACATAAGAAAATAAACACTTGTGCCCATATTCAGATCACAGCAAATATTGCTATATTTACAATAAATTTGCACTTGGGTACAAACCAAGTCAAGCGGTCCTGCCCAGCAGGAACTGCAAGCTGGATGTTTGCACTAAAACAAAATATAACTGTCCTCTCTTTCCACCACACGTCCCTCCCTTGCTGAATGATTGTTGTTCCACTGAGCTTGCCAGTGTCTCTGCAGTGCACAGTGGCATCAGCCAATGGTGGAATCCCTTGGTGGCGTGTCTGGACTGGATCCCCTGAGAGGTTACACCACGTTGCCACTGCTACAGCAAACATTACACCCTGCCACAAAGTCTTGCACATGTGTGGGATTTTACTGTCAGTGAACAAGAAGAGAGGCAGTATAATCAGATGCCAACTACCTACATTACCTGCTTCCATTGCTGCATTGAGGGTAAAGTTCAAGTGATCTACTTTATCAGTACAACATATGCTGAGTTATCAATGTAATTCCGTAACAAGAAAGGCGATCCATAC
The DNA here is from genome assembly GCA_900302755.1 of Chromis chromis. Classification (NCBI taxonomy): domain Eukaryota; kingdom Metazoa; phylum Chordata; class Actinopteri; family Pomacentridae; genus Chromis; species Chromis chromis. The sequence continues at coordinate 8,590 of OMNN01013403.1, forward strand.
ATCTTGATTTGGCAAAGAAATTTAACTTAATTTTATTAAAATATTGAATAGACAACTTTCTCACCAAGTTCACGATAAAACGTTTAACCTCCTGAAAGTGACATGATAAACAAATACAAATTAGTTTCCAAATCATTTTAAATATTTAAGACAACTGCCGAATGTCCAGCTCACGATAGCCTACCGATGGTAAGGATGTGTGGGGATCTACAGATCAGTTTGCTCAGAGCTGTGAAACCATCGCGTAGGCTGTTTAAACATAACCGTTGCTTTTACTCAAAAATGTGCAGATTTCCATCATCGCTCATGCTCGCTGTCTGACAGGCAATAATTCATCCAAAGTGGCCCAAAAACAAAGACAAAAGAAGTCAACAACAACAAAAAAAGACAACAAAAAAAATTCCCATGTCTACCCCATTTTAAGACAATGCAAAATCAACTGCTACTGTGCAACTAAATGGACTACATCCAACGGCTTTGTGATAAGAGGAGGTGAAGTTGTGCAGGATCTAAGTTCAGGCTTTGTTTCCTCTTAAGGCAGGTAAGCGTAAAAAGTCCTCTTCCTCAGAACGCAGGGCGGCCTGACAGAAGGGCGTGCTTCACATCACAGAACCCAAATCAAGAGATGCATCTGTTTATCTCTTGAGCTTCCTTCAATGTCCATTCATCGTTGTCTTAGGTAGGTGTGCGTGCATATATTTACAACTTATAACCAAATACAATGCCAACATGAAGCAAGGAATCACCTTGATGTATCTTATGCTAACCTCTTCATATGTACATCCAACTACAATCCATCACTCAATCGCTTCCAAAGTTAATCTCAGACACGCTTCTCTCGGCACTTCCCTCTCTCTCCTCATTTACTTACATATTTGTATTGATTAACATGGGTTTATGCATGATTACAGGTACATCTGTTGGTCTATAGTAGCATCTTTATGAAGAGAATGTGGGCATACTGGACGTTTGGACTAATTTGTATATTTTGAGGAGGAAGGCAAGTGTAAGGAGAGGAGGAGGGACAGTACTGTTGGAGCCTCTAAAAAACAGGCAGTCTGGTGGAGGTCAGCGTACAGGCATTGATATCCTCCGTGTGAGAGGCTCTGTGCAGGGACGGTTCTGAGGCACTGCGGTTTATCTTAGGGAGGGCATGCTGAAGAAGCTCAATGGACGACAAGATCTAAATATTCATAAAAGAGAAGAAAAATGAAGATGAGTTTAACAAAACACTCTTAACTCAGCTTAATGTGTACAAGAGAGAGAGAATAGTTCACCTGTGGAAAGAGCGGCCTCTCGTCCTTGGACTTCTTGATGCAGTCAGCCACCAATCGTTTCATGGCTTTGGGGCAGTTCTTGTAGAGCTTACTGAGGTCTGGGGACAGATAGCCTCTTCCCACCATGAAAATAATCTAATGGAGGGGAGTAACAAAGAGCAGATGAGACTGAGTGGAGCAGTGATCACATTTGAAAACATTATTTGAAGTATAGATTGAAGCCAGTGCAGCTGTATGAGACACTTGATCAATCAGCAGTCCATCTCAGATACTTTACAAGCATGGCCAGTGAGTCTAAGGTGACAGACATTTAAAACACTGGAGCTATTGTGAAAGCATGAGTGCATGATCCTGCAGAGATAAAGGATGATAGGAGTAGTCTATGTGCTTGCCAGATCAGCTGAGTACAAAGTCATTCTACAGTATCAAGGAGAATAAGGTACAACAGTGGATCACTACAATACTTATGGTCAAACTTTGTAGAGAATTTTAGTCTAATTTGAATACAGACAGTAAACTGAAACGGTTAAAGAGCCAGATACGATCCACTCCATGTCTCATGGCCCATGACAGGTCAAAAAAATTACAGACACCCATGCACCCGTTTTCTCACACACATACAGGGTTGTGTTACGGGGTCTAAAATTAGGCCAGTGGCTCCATGGCGCCCGCCTCTGTTCCGTGGTGGGCCTAAGGCCAGCACCACAACCCCCTTCAGACAGCGACACAGTGTCTTTCCACCACCTTCTGGCCTGGGTTCACAGCCCGACATTGAAACCCAGGCAGAGACTAGAGCTTAGACACATGACTGACTGTGGAGTTGCAGCTCTGTTTGACATAATCAAATTCAACAAGGTGGCAACAAGTTGCAACCTTTAAGGTAACAGTTGTCGAACACAATCAATGTGCTAGACAATTACAATTAACGTGTGTGTGTGGAAGACAAAATGGGAGAGACTCATCATAGCAATGTCACCTACATGCCCCACTGTACTGCTAAACGATTGCCACTTGGCATACAGTATGTGTAAAGGACTTTACCTGATCTCTGTTGGCTGTCTGGGAGTATGGGAGCTCTCCCGTCATGAGCTCAAAGAGAACAATTCCATAGGAATAGACATCAGACTGGAAGCTGTAGGGATTGTTATCCTGCATCCGGATAACCTCAGGAGCCTGTCAACGTACACCCAAAAACAAGAATAATGGTAAACAATTTCTAATTTGATTTTTTTATTTGTGTCTCAATGTAGCCGTCTTCTTGCTGTAGTGGAATTAACGCCTTAATATACATATATACTTCAGTTTTTGAAAGTTCATAATGACCGACCCAGCTGTGGAGTACTGCTGTTAGTGGGTTTAAGCTGTGTTACTGACCATCCAGAGAATGGATCCAGAGGGTTGCTCCACCTGATGTGAGCCGCTCCACCGGGCCTTCACCGTAGCAAGACCAAAGTCCCCAATTTTCACCGTTAGCCCTTCATGCAAGAAGATGTCTGCACTGGTGTCAAGGAATCACAGCTAAAACACATGTAGGAAAGACAGATGCTGCACCGTTTGGGGATTACATGTTTTTATCTTACTTTAGTACACACTGAGAAACCAACAGAAAGGATACTGTTGGACTTCATGTCACGATGAATGATGTTCTTTGCATGCAGATAGCTAGAAATGAAGGAAAAAAGTTAGATGATATCTCAGTTATATTTAAGTTGGTTTATCAGAGCAGCTCATTCGCTACGACTTACTCCATGCCCTGAGCTGTCTGCCTGGCAATATCTATGAGCTGGATCATCTTGAAGTTTGTCTCCAGGACATGAATGTGTTTGTAGAGGCTGCTACCCTCACACCACTGGGTCACAATGGCCAGGTTGTCCTTCGTCATGTAGCCCATAAACAACAGGATGTTGACATGTCGTGTTTTCCTGCGACCAGAAGCAGAGGGGAAGAGGAAATCACCATACCAAAGATAAGATAAAAGTTAGCGATGAAGATGATTCACCAAGAATTTAACAGTTTGCAACTGTGGAAACAGGTGAAAAGTAAGACAAACAAAGCACAAAACAGCGTGCCAGTTATTTCTTACCTCAGGACGGCCACTTCATTCCTGAATGCCTGGAACTGCTCTGGTGTCGGGTCAGTTACCTTTAAAATCTTCACTGCTACATCACCTATAACAATAATACTCAATGTATTTTAAAAAATCCACAAAGCTCATATGAAAAGCACTTGTGCGTAGGGTAACTCACTTTAAAATGTTGAGTGTGGCGTGAAAATGTGAAAGTGACAGTGCCCTACCCTGTCTGCAATGCATTCCTACCATGCCATTTTCCTTTGTATACAGTTCCAAAGGAGCCTGAGCCAATGCGGGAGTGCAGATAAACCTCGCTGGCCTCGATCTCCCAGTAGTAACTAGAGTCCCGCTTGTCCCGAGGCCTCTGGATTAACAGAAATCAAAAAGATGCAACTGATGACACACAACATAAACATAAGACGGTATCAAAAGGCAGTTTACTGAAAGACAGGCTGCACCAATTATTTACTGTGTACACATCATACAAGACAAAACACACAACTTACAATTTTATTTTTCTCCTGAGTGTTGAAGGATGGGGCCCTCTCTCGCTGGGCAGGTGCAGGGACTTTGGATTGGGACTGGGACCAGCCAGTAGGGCTCTGGTTGGGGGAACTCCCCGCTTCAGGAATACAAAAGAGAATCAAGGAATTAAGGATGGAAGGCTGTGTCCAAATCTTCAATTCCAACTACACATGGATTCAAAATTACAACTTACTTCTCAGGTCATTCCTTAGCCATTTTTTTCTGTGCAATACATAACTGTAGCTAGTGCTCAATGACCATTAACCACACACTACTTTCTAGGTTTTACTAAATATCCATAGAAACTTACAAAATAGCAAGCACATTATATATATATATATATATATATATATATATATATATATATATATATATATATGGTGCACATCATATATTTTACCACAGCCATTGATTTACTCCCAAATCTCTCATTGGGATTTCTTTACTTTAAATTCCCCGTTCAAACAGCATGCTATGATGGGCAATGATAAAACAAATAGGGGATGTCAGAGCCTGCCATGAGAATTTTCAATTGTACAGGCAGAAGGCTAGGCAGTCAGTGAGTCATTGAAAAAACATCTGAATTTTCGTTTTAGACCAATGTGTACTCGAAAATTTGTGTTGCAAGCACTTACCGGAGTCATGATCACGCATTGCATCCTAAAGAGACAAAACAGAGAGAGAGAGTTTGGTTAGCTTGTTCAATCACATGGTGTGTTGTCACTCATGGTTTGACTGCAGTACTAAGATATGAATGCAGATAGCCTGTTTGCAAGACATGCCACTCAGACTGCACACAGACACTCCGCTTTCTAACCTTTTCTGGACTCTCAGGTGAGGCCTCAACAAAAGACTGGGAGAAGTGCACAATACCTACTTTCCTCTTCAGCCAGAATCTATGGCACCAGGAGCTGGGGGAGGTATTCAGGCAGTCTAGCTACTCCCCAGTAGGGTACAATACAACAGGCCAGTGAGGATACAGGAGGGAAAGGGACAGAGTAAAGGAAAGTGAGGAAGCAACAATGACAAAAGTGATGCCCAGGTTTGTACCTGGACAGAATATAGGGGAAATAGTGAACTAAGCAGGAAAAACTAGCGAAGTGATTATGCAAGAACAGTGACAGCGATAAAGCAGAAAGTAGAACTGAACAGGGGAAGTTAAATGCCATACATATGAAAACTTTCTAAAATAAGATGCAATCAGGGGGAGTTCGAAAGAAAAAAGAAGTCAGCCTTGCCTAGGTGGATTACTTAACACCGAGGTAAGAAGCAAGATGAAGATAGTTGGAATGCCTGAGATGTACGTAGGAGGGCAACAACACTCTGAGGCATGAGATATTTTAGGAGTGGTTGCCTGAACCTACAGGAGTACCCAAGGGGCCCATATGGTGTGTAGTTACCTCGATCATGCTGCTGTCTACATGCAGGGTGGTGCTAACCATGTGGACGTTGGGTGTGGAAGTGGAGCGCTGCCTCTGGGAGAGACCGCCGCCTGTGGGTGGGTAGGGTGTGGTGTAGTTGAAGGCATGAGGGGTGGAATATCGGTGGGCTGAGCTGTAAGGGCGAACAAGAATCAGATATTAAGATTGAGCTATTTTATGCGTCACCGCTTCAGAATTGCACTAACCACTGGCATTTAACTGAGAGAAACACTGGAATCTGTAACTTCTTGAAAATTGAGCCACCGTGGGTGTGGTGATAGTTGGTGCAGGGGCTCTCTGGTTTCATTTCTGTCATTTTCTCTCACTTTCACTATTATATTTATCTTGTGCCCTCAATAACCTGCTAACACCCACACAATCAATATGTGAATATATGAAGTATGCTTTACTGTTTAACCTAAACAGTACAGCAACAACAAAACAAAGTAAAACTGAAAAATAGCCTTGTGGGGAAGTAGTTATTGGTTAATTATATTGTGTCCGTCCCTTAGTGCCACTTTTGGCTAACTTGACAGTGTACAGGTATTTTGCCCTCGATGTTTGCCAAGATCAGTGTTGGCTCAGTTGAAGAGTACAAAGCTCAACAGCCAAATATGTTAATCTCCAAACAATCCAAATGCTGGTCGGACTCGAGACGTTCGCTTGCAAGCACAACGTCTAATTTTAACAAGTTAAAACATTAACAAAACATGAATTGTGTCTCAATAAAACTTGTAGCTTTGAAATCATTTAACAGTCTTTGTGCACGTCCTGTTACGGGACTAGCCGTACTGTACTGCAGGTGCTGGTTGAAATGGGGACAGTGGTAACCCAACTGAATGACATATATAAACAGAGATCATATTATATCACACTTACAAACATGGAGTCCACTCCTTAACAACAATCCCCCCTTTTGGCAACACAAAACTGTGTTTCAAAAGAGTATTTGAGAATGGTTTACATGGAGCAACTTGATACTTTGTGAGTGCTAGTTTGGCAGCTCAGAGTGCTTTTTTAACCAGTTTAAGTGCCACTGAAACAACAGACCCTTTTCACATTTTGTTACATCAGCCCTCGGCCTGGTAAGCCCCCCTAAAGCTGGGGACGTCATTAAAAACAGGATTTAATTCAATCAAGATTAAGGTTCTTAATAAATTACAACATAACTACAATTGGGCTGCAATTCAAGCATAATAGCACATAATACAAAATGACAATGGTTTATGAGTACATAAACATGTCTACCCCTATTTACAGTGCCCTCATCCAGCATATCAATTCAAGTATTTCCTTGTTCTTTTTGTTTGCCATCGTTCGTAGACCAAGTAGCGCCTTGATCATTAGCTCTATCCAACCATAAATAGAACGAAGAAGAGGGAGTGACACAATCAAGTAGTTCATAGGCATTACTCTGGACAAAAGGATTACCTTCGAATGAAACATGGGCCTTCATAATCACCACAATCAGAGACTGCACACTCTTTGCATTAAATGGTCTCTGTTGATTTTGTTTACCTCCACTAGTGCTACATGAACAAGCCAAAGTTTTGTTTAGCTCACTTACACACGAGGACACATAAGGACACGCGGTTTTACACGACGCACATGCCTGCCAAGAGTTTACCGCTATTTAAGTGATCTACACGTGGAGGTAACGCGCCAAAATATGAAGCAATTTGGTAATAAAGTCAGGAAAAGAGAAGACCATTACCGAGTTAACATGGATGTAAACAATGCAGGATTTAAAATACTTTTAAAAACGAGCTTTGCAGATGTTTTATGAGGGGAAAAAAATGCATTAAACACATTTATTAGAGCTCAAGGATACACACTGAGTGTAAACACAACATTTGCTGGTTTACAAGAAGCTCCACAGGGCACCTTTAAAAAACAGAAGGTATTTCACTCCTTTCCTTCGGTCAAAAAAACTACAGAATGCGTTTGTGATGTCCATATAGCTTGAATTTTGACTATGCATGTAAATGAAATAATATATTTTTTTAAAACACCAGGAGGATATGTTATGGATACTCAGCCTAACCTTGGAAACCGTGTTAAGGATTCTCTCATGCGTCGGGATGTCAGCGGTGGCAGGGACGGGGCACCGCTCTCACCAGGTGTTGGACACAACCTGAGGAAAGAAATGGAGTGTGAAAAACTCATAGTAAAGCATCTCTGGGATTGTTTCAGTGCTCAGGCAAATAACAGCTGACTATTATGGTCTACTGTCTGGTAAAGGGGCTTATCTGTTCAATGTCAATGATATGGATCTTTAAATGATTACCATCTATGCTGCAGTCTGAATGCAAAATAAAACTAATAAGCCTCTATTCTGAGTACAAACATGCAAAGTATTTTAGCTTAGATATAATCGGAAGAGCTGTAAAATCTTGTAGAACTTGCTTTTCCTTTATATCTTAGTAGCACAATGAATCCCATTTTTTTAATTAAATCAGAAAGCTTCCATGCAGATAATGATTTTAGGTCGGCAGATATGTCTGTGAGTTATATTTCTATTACTAAAATGTTGTTAGCAATGTACTGACAAGTTATTCATGGCCCTTTTTTTTTTACATTATAGTCTTACAAACTTACAGGAGTTGTCTGATGTTACTCCAGTCCACACACATCGTGGGCACTTTGGTGCTACAATGCTCATGGAATTTGTAGCCGCACGTTTGGCAACGGAAACCATTCAAAAGAAACTTCTGGCAAATATCACAGAACGCTAGTTTCAGATATGTTTTCCGAACCTGAAAACGACAGAAGACAAAGTGTATTTATTTCTTTAGGAGTGACACTTTTTGTGGAGCGTTGAGGATACTGTAAACGCTTAAGATACTCACAAAATTATGCGTCGTCAAAGGAACGTGATCTAAAACCTCCACCTGCAGCTCTTCTCCGATCAGTGAGGTCGAGTCAGTATTCCAATCCATCCGTAATTTTTTACTGATTTAAAAAAAAACAAAAAAAAACAGACATAACACTTAGAAAAAATATCTACAGCAGGTAGAAGGGTGATCTTTACAAGCTAATTTCATCAAGCCTCTTTACAAATCTCCAATAGTTCTGAGCTCACCTCCTCTGTCCTGGATGCAGCCTGAAGACAGCACAGCACTGAGGCTGCAGACCTCGCACCTTCAATGCTTTAATCAGGCAGTTGTGTAGAGTCATACCTGGTCGCACGTTTACCTGAAAGACAAAAAACCAGGAGTCGTCTTTAAATAACTTTGTACTGATGCTGTATTTCTTTTTGGATTTCTTTTTGGCCTTTTATGCCTTTATTGGATAGGACAGTGGATAGAATCGGAAATGGGAGAGAGTGGGGAAGGACATGCGGTAAACTCCCGAGGTCGGAATTGAACCTGGGACAGCCACTACGCCTCTGCACTTGGGTCACGCGACATAACCGTTAGGCTATGGGGGACGCCTCCCTGATGCTGTATTTCTGATGCCCTATTTGAAGTCTGGAGCTGCAAGGTAGCAAAATTCACAGGGTTACCAGTATGCCATCTTCTATCTCCAGTGGAAATCAACTCACCACAGTGCGCTGCTGGTTTGGGAGGTAGACGCGGATAGTGCTGCTAGCCTTGGAGTCGGGCATCTTGCTGTCATCGGAGGAGCGACGCTGGCAGGGAAAGCCCTGGACCATGGTTGGGGAAAGGCAGGGGCCCTCAAACGCAGAGTCCTTCATTCCGAAGCCGTTGCTCAGGGTCTTCCACGCTCCCTGAAGGTGCTCCATTAGAAAAGCCAAGTGCTCGCAATGGTCTGAAATAAATGTTGGAAAAACAGCGATACATTAGTTCTAGTTCTTCTTTGGAAAGATACTGGTGTTGTGCAGAGTAAGTAACATAGTGTGGAAGACTAGCCTGCTAAAAGGCATGTAAAAAAGGAATGTATAAGTTTTTCATTATGTGCCCTTGTGAGTCAATCTTTTTGAAGGTGTGTAACTCTTTGCTATTCTCTACCCTAATTTTCAAACGCCATGCAGTTTTGAAAAGTGACCTTTTTTTTTCACACTACGAAAGCAGGCTTGAGTACATGTCAGTTACAATTGGTCCTAAGAGTAACAAGCTTTCACAGCAGGAAAAACGGCAGCGAAACATAAACAGATTTGGGTTGCGGCAACTTGTTTGATGTAATATCCAAAAATAATCTCAAAGTGCAACCCTTTTGGATTATGGCTCGATTAGGGCCATTATGGTAAGTAGCAAGGCTTGCAAAAGTGTGACAAGTAAAGGGAAAATTTTCTTTCTGACTTGTTATCCGACACGATATCAAACTATAGCAGTAGTTTACAGAATACCATACGTAAGGTTCCTTTTTAAAGTGAGCGGCATGTAGACAAACTAATCCAGTCAAACCTGGAGAATCTCAGGCCACCACAGAGGTCAGACGTGTTATTTAGAGAGTATGCTTTCAACAGAATCCTTTGTCTGTGTACTCAGACCACTAGAGCTCCATAGTTTGTAACATACAGCAAGGAAGCTCAGTATTTCTATACAAGTAGAGGGCAAGAACATACTAGTAAATTAAGAAAAAATAACTTTAGATCTCTCCCTCTTCTGCTTTGTTTCCACTACAAACAGTGCGGCTATACATATACACATTGGTTTCCACCAATTCCTGGTCTTTGCATTTGACACATTCACCCTACAAAACTTCCCAATTATCTCTGGTGTGTCTACATACAAAGATCTGTTAACACTGCAGGGACGATTTACTGCAGGTGGTGGTTCGCTGTCACAGCAAACATACTGGTTTGCAGAGAAAAGCAGGAACTTCTTCTCCCACCATGCTGCTGGAATTGTGTCCAAAACAAGTGCTGTGATCCATCCACAAAAAGGGCAACAACAGAAAATATGCAATAATTAGACTTTACTCCCATCTGGTTAGCACAGGTCAGTCTAAATACGTTTTGCATCCACATAGAAGTTCCTGTGGAGCCTTCAAAGTCATAAATGTAGGTGAGATCAATGTCAGCAGCAGGTTAGTGTTATCTGGGAGAGTTAGGAAGGGAAGGCCACTGAACCGAGTTATTCAACGCGTCCAATAGAGCTGCCATTGCTTTAAACGTATTGCTAAACACAGTAGCACGACAACAAATGAAGAACATGCAGGAGTTTGTACAACTACACAAGCTAATGTTAGCTACGTGTGTTTTCTGCAAGGCCTCGTTATAACAGTGAAATTGCCCGAAGGCCCAGTGAGGCGGACTGTATCGTTAAACTTCACCGCACGGCTCCTTTTTCGCCCTCCATTCAATGTTCACTTGTCGAAACGGCCGCACTTCTCGGTCCTAACGAGAAGCTGCTCGACAAGAACGCTTTCCACGTCTAAACAAGAGTCAAACAGAGGCAATGCTAAGAGCCGAGTAGCCCGTACATGCTCACCAAGAGAAGTTAAAAAAGTTGTGCTCCGCCATAACTTCAGGAAAAAGTGGCGTCGGTGACATCATCATATTTGCAACGCGTTCAAAGAAAAGAGGAAAAAGTCAAAGCGAGAGAGAAAAGTCCAGAAAGCGAGTCGAATAAACGTCCTGAGAAATACTGCATTCGTGTAAAGACGTGAAGGTCACAGGCGAGGTTTTTTTTTTTTTGAACAACCTAAAAATAAGAGAGGAAAAAAGTTTTTATCTCCCAGTCGCGGTGAATGCGAGGAAAAAAACAGGAGAAAAATCCCGTCGGACCCTCAAAGTGACACGACGAGGGATAAATTGCGGAAAAGTCCAGCGAAGCGCGTTCACAGGGGAAAAAAAACTCCCACGAAGTTGCTCGCTTCGCTTTTTCAAATCAATATTTACGTTGTTCGGGGAGAAGGTGAGGTGGTTTGAGTCGGTGTCGTGCGTCCGTCTGACGCCAGTGATTGAAACAGGACCTTACAGTCATAACAAGAGTTGCGAGCATCACTCACACTGCGCAGCTATAGCACCAACTTAAGCCCTCCCACTTCTGCCTTACTGTTGTTTTTACTGGTTTAAAAAAAGAAAAATCCACATCTAAGTACTTTGAAATGTTATCTTCTTAATATACTCACATCTAACATTTACTTTTAAAGCCCTATTCTGTAGTCTAAGTCGCCTGTGCAGTCCATTGATCTCCTACTTGCAATAATTCCCTCAAGGTTACTGCATATTTAACATTATTACAGTTTAAAATGCACATTTATTAAACCAGTAGTTGCAGTTGTATCTTTTGAAAACCAAACGAATCAGTCCACTACCGGTTTGAAGCAAATCCATGTTAATTCCAAGTGCACCATCATCTGGAGATAAGGGGACACTGCAATATTCATGGTAGGAAATGTTGTAAATAAAACAACAACATTTGTTTGTAGCTTTTCTGCTGTTAAGTTTATGGGAGCGTGCCTATATTCCCACAGCCCTATGTTCCCACATTTCTAAGATTGTTTTTGAGAAATAATCGTTTTCTTAAGATAAAAACAGGGTTTTCGTGTAAATGAGAAACCAAACCGAGTGGAAATATCTGCATTTTCCCTTCGTGTAAACGAGGTCTTAGAAATGAAAGACATGTGGGAACATAGGGCCTAATTTTCAAAATTTTCAGTGAAAAAAAAACAAATCTTCAAAATGTGGGAACATAGGGCTGACCCCAAGTTTACATATGTTCACCTTCCTAAAATAATGGCCTTTTTTGACAATTTATTTTTATTCATTTTTTGCCTAAATCATCTCCTAATGATGCTGGCCACCTCTGGTAAAATCGCCTACATACTCTGGTGAACAGATCAGAATCAGAAATACTTTATTGATCCCCTAGAGGAAATTGCTAATTGTTACAGATGCTCCCAATCAAAAGTCTTAAAATAAGTAAGGTGTATAAAATATATCAATCGAAATAAAAACACAAGTAGTAATATAGAATAAAATAATAATAATAATAATAATCTAACCTTTATTGATCCCCTTGGGGAAATTCTCTCTCTGCATTTGACCCATCCTATTCAAAGTTAACCCTAACTATACATACTAGGAGCAGTGGGCTGCCGCGATGCAGTGCCCGGGGAGCAGTCAGGGGTTAAGGGCCTTGATCAAGCGCCCTGTGACTGGGACAAGCGGTCGCTCTCACTTTCCCACCTCAACCTCTTGCCAGTCCGGGGGCTCGAACCGGTGACCGACCGGTTAAAAGTTTGCTTCACAAACCACTAGGCCACCACTGCCCCCTAATATATCTAAACACGAAATATAAATGTACATTCTACTCTTGTATATGTATATACAGTGTAATAACTAATACTACAGTTGACCTACAGTTGAATTATGGATTATTGCACATAGAAAGATCATGCGATTCTACCCCTTGTAGTATAAAAGTCTAGGTCAAGGTTCAGTTTTTGTGCTTCCTGAAAAACCTGAAAAAATTACTTAGACCATTATTTTTAAGAGGGTGTCGATATCCTGCCCAAAAAACACAAGAAAACCTGTGTTATGGCATGTGGGTTATACCTATAAATAATTCCACCTATGTCTTTTACATATTTACAGTGTTTTTTTTAATGTTTTTTCCCCAACAAAACCAACACCACAGCTTATTCTTTCCCCAAACAGTATGACTGTGAAACCAAACCCTTCCACACTCACCATGTGTTCACCATCTCTGTAGCATCCCGGTGTGGGTCCCCTGAGGTACCCTAATCACAGATGGCTCATAGGTCCCTTTTCAGCACGCAGGAGTTGACACCATCTGAGAATAAAACAGCCTTATCAACATCCCGGATGGTGTTCAAGCTTACATTGTTTCCATAAAAGAGCAGCAGCAGGCAATTTTAGCTGGAAATCACACACTATTCCTCTTTAACAGCAAATCCTACTGTTTATTCTGTATCTCTAAATTCACTGGTTTCCTGAATATAGCATTTTCTGACAGGATATTCAATCTAACAAGTAACAGAAATACCAAATACTGTTTCTGTGAAGATGAGGGCAGGGCTTTGTCATTGTGGAGCGTTTAAGGTACCCCACCCTACATGCAACTGCACCAATGTGTTTCAGCCTTTGTGGGATTATGTAGATACAGATCTCTTAATCAGTTCAGAATTATGCACCACAGGCTGTTATATTTTTACTTGCTTTGTATTAAAGGTTGTGAGCCGCAAAAGGAAGAGCATAGAAAGTAGAAATTGCTACCTCAGAGCTTTACAGCCAAAGCCACCTTAAGACTGAGATGAATGCATCTTTCCCACTTATTGATCTGACAGAGCACTCAGGCCAGTTAGCTGAGACGCTTGCTGCTCCCATGGAGTCTGTCTCTATCAGTCATCATGTATTCAAGATGTGAGGCAGCCAAGACTCAGTAAAACAACAGAGGTTATACTGAAATAAGTTCACATAGTCATCTGTTTGAAGCACACACACACACACACACACACACACACACACACACACACACACACACACACACACACACACACACACACACACACACACACACACACACCAATGTATGTTTGTTTTGATCAGGTGTTATTTACACTGGCATTTTAATATCAGAACTTTAAAAGTTTTCTGGTATGTCTCATTAAACTTTGGGACATTCATTCATAAAAATCAAGTGCCTATAAGTTGTCATTCCAGATGTGTTTGAAAAGCAGAAAAAAATACTACTTTGGAGTGTTTTAGGTTTACTTTTTAATATTCATTTCTCATTCAGAAGTGTATTCACATACCTGTCAGTGATTTTGGCCTAATAACTCAGAATTATCCTAACTCAGAATTATCCTGGATAATTTTGATGCTGCTTGATTGCTCTGATTCAAAGATTCTGATAGTCAATTTATATTTACATGCTACAAATTGCCTTTTGATTTAATTTAAATAAATACTTTCATCAACACCAGAACCAGATACAGTTCTTTATACAAGTTCAGAATCAGAATCAGAATCAGAATCATATTTATTGCCAAGTAATTTTTACATTACAAGGAATTTGTCTTGGTCAGTTAAAAAAGCAGATAGCAAAAATAAAATAATATTATGAATATAAAAAGGCAGAAGTGTTTATTTGCAAAATATATTATATACAAATATATACACTAACTTATATACAGAAAACTTAGTGTTATTGCACTGATTGTATGAACAAAGCTGCTTCTTGATCTCTACTTTTGGTTTAATTAAAACTGTACATGTATTAAGAATGTTTGCTAAAACAGATAACAAAGGAGGGCAGGGGAGGTCACTATACAGCCTCATTCTATAAGCAGGATCTTGAAATTATACAGATATTTTACCTAATTATGCAGATTTATCTCAGGTTTTCTTCCATGAATAAATTGAGGCTACCTAACAAATAATAATAGTCTCATGAAAGGTGTCCAGCTAAAATGTGAAGAATAATCTGCATTTTATTACTTTACCTAGCCTGGGGCCTTTAAATACAGCATGTTTTTAATTTTAGGAAAACATGTCTGAATTATTACTAATAGTAGCATTATGTTTTATTGCAGTGGAAGTAGATGCAGTGCCTGTTGTAGTGTAAGCATATTCTTATTGTAAAACCGACAACATTCTGAAATGTTTTTCATTTTTTAGAAGTTTTAAATGTGTGTAAAATAAGGTTAGTCGATTATGGGAAAAGGGACCGTTCTGCATCCACCATTGGCTGATTCGTAGAGGCGGTGTCCAGACATCCTCTCGTCTGACTGGCTGCTTGCAGAGTATGTGGCCAATGACTGCGCAGGTTTTTACTGGATACTGTGAATGACAATTCAGGAACTCCTGCTCTCACACCGCATGTAGCGCAAAGAAGGAGGCGTAAACACTGACATAGCTAGGTAGCCATCAAGGTAAGAAATAAAACGGCATTAAAATTCATTTAACCAGTAAATGGTGTATATCTATTAACCTTGATACTATGGTGTGTTAAAATGGTATTAACTACAAATGTAACGTTTGATCGTGTTTTTTCCGTGCACACGCACTGCTTTGATTTGGTTCGCTCTTAATAACGGAGCAGCGGGTTCTGGGTCCGGCCTGCTAACGCTAGCTCGTCACAACGACTTTGGTGTGTGCGCCCTGCGCGGGAAATTTTGTTTTTATGGTAAAATCACCCGAATGTCCGTCAAAAACCGTCTACTGCAAACATTTATCGCTATACGTGTCGGATCGACACTTTCTTACTGGAGGAACGGGATTGATCGTCGACTGAACCGTGCTTCTTGGTCGTGGCGGTGCGGTGGGGAGCTAGCATGTGCTAGCCAGCAGCACTAGCGTCTCGCGAGTGCGCAGAAAAATCAACGTGACTAGGCCAACGTTAGCGTAGCTGCAACCTTTGGCATTTGATTTCTGTTTTGTTAGCGCTAAAACACGTCGGAAGCACTGTCTGATGCACATCCTTGATATGGGTGGGCCGTTTGCGCTTTTTAAAAAGAGTGAGGTCGATTTAATGCAGGCTAAACCTCCGCATTGTTTATTTGCAGATGTTAAATCAACATAACACGATGCGACGTGCTGCCCTCTGAAGCTAGCTCTCCAAGTTAGCATACAATCCACGGCATGCTGTCATGGTCGTCTCTGTGGTAGTCAGCGGCGTGCAGCGTTTAGTGGGCTCACGTCTCCGGATCAATTTTACTGATGGCTTCTGCCGAACCGAGCCCTCACTTGGAGAAACAATAAAGTAAATAGCTAAACACCGTTTGGTGTCTCGTGCTATAAACTGAGGCCTGACGCTGCGTTAGCTTGACCATTATAGGAATAAATAGCAACACATGTCTATACAAGGCCATTTAAATCCAGCTGCCTCGTTTTGTTACCCCGCGTCGTCTTTTGGGGTCATTTAGGGTGAGGATCTTGATTACTCATTAACTCACATTCTTCCTGACTTGGTGTCTTCAGCGCTGTCAGCAAACAGAAGTTTGACCTATGGCGATCACAGCATGATCCCACTGATGAAGTCGTGTAAGTTAGCTTTGTAGTTAAATGTAGTCTGATGGCCAGTTATGATAGATTCTGCTGCAGAAAAAAATGTCCCCCCTCTGTTTGACCGTAGATTAGATCCCCGTGGTAGTCACAATGCTAGCCTGACCGTGTGAATTGTACCTTAATGTCGTTTGACCCACACATTTAATAACTGTGTTAAAATCACTGTAATCTGAAGAATTTTCCAAAAATGGTGGCACAAAAGACGATTGGAGTTTTGGCCACTCTGCAGAAGCATGTGGTATTTGCATTAATGATCAGCACTAAAGATGGCTTGTTTTGTATTGGTGTCAACACTTGCATACATAAAATGCAAAAAAATTAACAATCTGCAGACTTTAACACTAATAAATTGCACAATGTAATTCGTGTGTAGAGGCAAAGCACATTAAATCAGTGTAATAAAGTAGTTTAGACAGATTTAGCCATCGGTGATAAGAGTAATGTGTTATGATAATGCTTTTAGGTTTAAACATCATACTAAGCAGCTTAATTGCCAAACAAGAGAGCACCCTGTAAGCTTTATCCAAGCCAGAATGGGGGAAATAAAAAAACTGGTGTCCATATCCTGTCAATAATTTAGAGCGACAGGTGTGATTATATCTACTGGATTACACACAATTGCGCTTCAATTTGCCACTGATTAAAATACCACTGTCCATGCACGTGCTTCACAGAATTCGGCCTTTTTAAGAGGGTCAAAGCTGGGTTTAGTTATGACTAAACCTTGTGGAAAATCAGGGTGGTGCATGCCAAGATAACATCCACATTCCCCCTTTTGGAGAGAATTGTCTTCCTTTGTGTGTTTGGTGTGAGAGCTTGTTAAAATAGCCGGCTGGAAAACGCAGCCGAAATGTACGCAGCGTCGACGGTGACGTGGTAAGTGCAATGAAGCAAAATTTAGTTTATTGGTGTATATTGTGTTTTTTCTCTCCCTTTGTTTAGGTAATGGAGATGAGCAGCAGCAGCGAGTGCTTTGGATGTGGCCGCTCTGGGCACTGGGTCAAGCATTGCCCCAATTCCACCGGTCAACGTGGACGTGGCAGGGGACGGGGACGAGGCAAGGGTACATTATACTATGATGGCTGCACTTAGTATAGGATCGATATTACAGAAGTTTCTCACACGTGCACATATGGGTTGTTGTTTTTTTTGCACTTCACATCAATTAGAGATTTGTTTCAGCACAGCATTCCTGATTTGTATACTGACAGTCTAGGAGAAACACTTGAGCCACTTCAGCTATGAATACAATGTAAATTCCAACTTTGTAGTCCTTTTCATTTTTGCATACGCATCTGTCTGCGTCTTTACAGAGCTGTTCTGCTATCGGTGTGGAGATCAAGGACACATGGCCAGGGACTGTGACCAAACCGAAGATGGTGTGCATTCCAGTTCTGTTACTTCTTTTTCAATTCTAGTTAATTATAATATGCAGTATGGTGACTATATAATTTGTATTGATTATTTTATTACTTAACAACATTAAGACTACCAGTAATACAAGCTGTAATGACAACAGTTGCTGTTTTTCCCCTGGTCCAGCGTGCTACAACTGCCACAGGAGTGGTCACATTTCCCGGGACTGCAAGGAGCCCAAAAAGGAGAGGGAGCAGCTCTGCTACACCTGCGGCAAAGCCGGCCACATGGCCCGTGACTGCGATCATGCCAACGAGCAGAAGTGCTATTCCTGCGGAGGGTTTGGCCACATCCAGAAACTTTGCGATAAGGTGAAATGTTACAGGTAAGTGTGGGCTTTTTGAAAGACAGTGCCTTGTATTTTTAAAGTTCCAATCCAGTGTCGTTTTATATCCCAATCATCTATTTATACCATAACACGTATAAGAAAGTTCAGCTTGATTATCCCTCACTGAACCCCTTTTTGCTTCTTCTAGGTGTGGTGAGATTGGTCACGTTGCTGTGCATTGCAGTAAAGCCAGCGAGACTAACTGCTACAATTGCGGAAAGGCGGGCCACCTGGCAAAAGAGTGCACCATTGAAGCCACCGCATAATCAGTGCCCTCTGTTGCCCCTCCTTTTTTCAGATTGATGGTTGGTTGTATTATTTTCTCTGAATCCTCTTCACTGGCCAAAGGTTGGCTAACAGAGGCTAGTCCCAGGCCAGTGAGCCTCTCAACATGTAATACAATGAAAGGGGTGAAAAAAATATCTTTCTGCATTCAATACAAAAATGTTTTAGTTTGGTAGCGGTGTTATGTATAATGCTTTGTTAAAGAACCCCCCTTTCCAAGCCACTGGTGATCAGAGATGGATAAATGGGACTAAACATATGGGAATCTATAGGACCTCTGAGCTTGTGGAAGTGAGTCTCAGTAAAATGAGATAGAAGAAGGGAGTAAATGGAAACCAAACTTCCATGTATGGTTATTTTGGTTTGTTTTAGTGGGTTATGAGTTGGCCAAGAGAGTATGACATGGAAACAGTTCATAACATGATGCATTTCAGCCCTACAAGCAGCTAAGTGGGCGATAACAAACCACATGTTATATTACTAAGATATAAAACATTTTGGAGGTATTAAAAGAATCATTCTCTTTTATAGAAATCTGTTTACAATTTAAATATCACTTGGTAGTCCAAGGTAGACTTTTTCCTTTTAAAAATGGCTTTGGAAACTTTTTTTTTTTACCTTGGCAAAATTTAACATCAAGAACAGTTGTCAGAGCAGCAGAATTAGGAGTTATTTGGGAATGAAAAATGTTTTCACAGAAATCAAAATGTTATTTTTGTACAATATCACTTAGACTACTGTATAAATACCATTTGCTTGTACTCAGTTTTTAAGTCGGAAGGAAAGTGCAACTGAAGTCCTAGAAAATAGAAATGTAATTTTAAACTATCAATAAAGCTGGAGGAGCACGGGGAAGACCTCTTTTGTCTGATTTCACTGCAAAACACACCGTTTGAATGTTTGTTGCTTGGGGATGCATTTCATTTACAGATATTTCTGAAGTGATCTGTCCATCTTGTGGAAGAAAATGGGTCATTGTGGGATGCTTAAGTCTTCAAAGAAGGCCAGAAAATTAAAGACAATGTGCTTGATTGGATTGGTATACAAAACATGCTGTTTCCTTGGATCTACAGGCATTTTGTCATCTGATGTATGCAAATTGTACCCTTTGAGAGACATCTGCAGCCTTACATCCATATAAATACAAATCTGTGCAAATACACGTTTTAGTGCATTTATTTAAACCATCAATAAAGCTTTGAATCACAATGCATGCAGGGTTTAAAGGAAAATATGGAGATTTTTCCCAGTAAATGAAGGCAGATGTGGGCAAACTGCTGCAAAAAGCAATGCAGAGCTAGAAATCTGAAGCCTCGTCAGCACCATGTTGTGCTTTGCAATGCAGATCGATGATCCATCCTGAAATATTCAGCAAGCCAACGCAAAGAATGGGCGATCAGGGTAAATGGATGGGGCCTGATCAATGAGCTCCGCGCTGCTTCTGCAGTGCAGCTCCGGTGTGATTCATGGAGAACCGCTGCTGTGTGCAAGAAATGGTCTAAGCTCCACCTCGAGAGTCTAAAATGGCAGCGGGGGTTGCGGTGCAGATGCAGCAGGAGACCCTCCTCCTCCTCATATGTCGTCATCGGGTGTCGCCCAGTCAAATTATAGGCGAGAAAACATCCGAAAAAAACAAGCCGAGCAGCCCAACCAGCAGCCAGCCAGCGCGGCCGGTGCGAGCCGGCTCATGCTGCATGCGGGGTCGGTCTGACTTGTGTGATTTTTTTTTTCCTCTGTTTTTTTTTATTTCTTATTTTTTTGTACACCCGGTGATAAGTAGAGGAGATGAGGGGACTCCTGCCGTTTTACCGGGGCCTGTACACCCTGAGTAACCGCCAAGCCAGGCGCAAAGCTGGGACTGTCGGTTCTCGGTGCGGGCTTTGCGGAACTCAGTCTAACAGCAAGGTACGGTGGTCCGGAGCTGCTGGAACAATGCGAAGCGATACTTGTGTGCTCGTTTCTGGGTCTCTTGTTACCATATGTAGTGTGCAACTTTTATCCGCTGCGGATGAGGAGGAGAAGAGAAAAAAACAACAACACATCAGGCAGCAGATGTAGCTTCACTGTTTTCTCCCCTCGTGAGAAAAACAAGCGGCGATACACTGTGTTCCTAGTTTTGTTTTGATCAGCTGCAGAGAAAAACAACGCGAGAGAGAGAATGCACAGATGTATTTATTTAGATGCTCACATTTATTTGTACAATGCTAACAGTGTGATCAGATATGTGTTGCTGCTGCTGTGTCACCTCAGGATCCCCACAATAGAGTCTCAGTGGCTCCACTGTGTGTTGAAAATACCATAGGGGGGGGCATTATTTCAGATTTTAGTCATTTATGTGGCTAACATGTTAGAAATACACCATCATATGTAGGGAAACAAGTGTTATACATACTATAAGCTGATCTAAAGTCATCTAACTTGACATATGATCCCTTAGATTAGGATTGTAACTCCAGTTTTCTAATAATGAAGCCTTTAATTGTGCACAAGGTGACACATTCTCATCTTTTAACACCATTAAAGGCCTCCTGAATCAGAATTTCACCCCAATTCTTACAATTTTCAATCATATGTTGCAAATCAGGCTTTTTTTTTTAAACTATTCCTTAAGTAAAAAATGTACTTTTTGGTTTCTTGCATGCCCCCCTTTCTGCAGCCACAGCCAAGCTTTGGACTGCTGTTCGACATCGATGGGGTGCTCGTGCGAGGAAGGCTGCCGATCCCTGCTGCAAAAAAGGCGTTTGAGAAGCTGGTCGACTCTCAGGGACAATTTGTGGTGCCAGTTGTTTTTGTCACAAATGCAGGGAATTGCCTCCGACAAACAAAAGCGGACCAGCTCTCACACATCCTGGGAGTGCCTGTGAGTTTTAAATCACTATATATCACTATATATATATATATATATATATAAGCTTCAGGGCTGTGGTATGAAATAAAACCTCACAAAACATGCACCTCTTCCCCGTTGTCCCATGACTCATCTGCTATTAACCCCCCCCCCCCCAACTTGTTCTTTTTCCAGATTACACAAGACCAAGTCATCATGTCCCACAGCCCCCTGAGGATGTTTAAGAAGTTCCATGACAAGTGTGTCTTAGTGTCGGGACAAGGGCCGGTCCTGGAAATTGCTAAGAAGTATCCTGGAATCTTGCTTTGTTGTAGTTTCTTTGCATTCTTCGTTTAAAATTCAACTTGAATAATGTTTCTCATTTCTCCTTAACACTCTGTCTTCAGTTTGGGCTTTAAGAATGTTATGAGTATTGACATGCTGAGGGAATCGTACCCACTGCTGGACATGGTGGATCACAACAGGAGACCCAAACTGCCGGTGAGATTTTACAGTCTGGTGCAGAAATTAGATGAGTTTTCCCGTCTTATACAACAGCACATGTTCAGTTTCCCTTCTTTCATTTCAGTCCAATCCTGTTGTCAGCCATCCCAAGGTTGAAGGTGAGAACACGTACCTCTTATTTCAAATTCAGTGTTTACCAGCTGTCAGTCTGACGTCTGATTTGTCATGTATTATTTTTGATATTGTTGATGTAATCTTTTGATTCCACATACAGCTGTGATTTTGTTCGGGGAGCCGGTTCGATGGGAGACCAACCTGCAGCTTATAATCGACATTTTGTTGACCAATGGTAACCTCAGCGGTGTTCACCAAACCCAAAAGATGCCTCACCTCCCCCTGCTGGCCTGCAACATGGACCTCATGTGGATGGCTGAGGCACATTCACCACGGTAGAAGAAGAATATAATTTATTTACGGTTACAGGTCTTTGCAGCGACCAAATCAATGAGCCAGTCTACCTCTGTGTCTCATTTTGCTTCAGGTTTGGCCATGGGACATTTCTTGTGTGCCTAGAGAACATCTATAAGAAGATAACCGGCAAGGACCTGAAATACGAGGCTCTCATGGGGAAACCCAGTGAGCTGACCTACCATTTTGCAGAGTACCTCATCAGAAGCCAGGGCATGCAGAGGCAATGGAAACTTCCCGTCACTACCCTTTATGCTATAGGGTGAGACTCCAGGTTTTATCTTTGTTTCGCAAATGTAGTTAATAGCATTAGTTAAGGAAGCAAAGAGATCATGATCAGAATACACTTTTGACGCTATCTAATAGCAATACCCATGCAAGTATTTCAAAGAAGTGGCGTGTACGAACATGTACCGCAGACTAGCGTTTGCACAATAATTGGTGAGTAAATACATGTGAAAAAAACAGAGCGCTTCCCTTTCAACTGCCCACAAGCGTGATAGTCAATATATCTATAATTGCTTTCAGAACTTGCATGTTTCACTTCAACTTTTTTCACACGGTTGTTGTTCTGCTTCTACAGCTGTTTTGTGTTTGCTTTAATTGCTCCTTTGTTGTTGTAGCGTGAAAAGCAGAAAATAAGGTACACTGCAGTATCAGCTAGAGACATACACAGGAAATCTAATAGCTTAGATGCGAAAATGTATACACCGATCATAACATTATGACCACCTGCCTAATATTGTGTTGGTCCCCCTTATGTGCTCAAAAATGCTCTGAACCACTGGGCATGGACAAGACGACCTCTCAGGGTGTCCTATGGGGTCTGGCACCAGGACATTGGCAGTGGATCCTTTGGGTACTCTGGCTTGTGCAGTGGGGCCTCTGTCAACCAAACTTGTTCCACTGCATCCTGCTGATGCTTGAGTCTTGAGGTCAAATCAACATCTTGGGCCATTGTCATGTTCCTCAACATGTTCCTGATTGTTTGATGTTGTTGCCATGTGGTGGGGTGGATTTTCCTGTTGGGATTGCCATTTGCATGATGGAGTGTGCTTGTTCTGGGACTATGTTTATTTGGGTGTCTAAGTCTCATCAACACGGTTTTCCAGCAGAACACCACATGGTACCAATATGATCAATGTTATTGACTTCACCTGTCAGTGGTCATAATGTTGTAGCTGATCGGTGTATATTCCAGTGAAAATGGGCCCACAGTGAGTAAAATCGGCTGCTTCATTCAAGCTTCACAGTCAGTGACTCATTCATCAGCTGTGTGGCCAACAGCTGACTTGTGATGTCTAATCTGATTCAAAAAGGTGCACGGCGTGGTAATTATAAGCTTAGACTTCTTGGCATTAATGTACAGTCACATTGCAGTCTTACAAATCTCTTCCTCTTCTTTTGAAGGCTGTGATGGACAAACACAAGCCTACACTTCCTGTTTCGCTGTGATTTCCAGCCAGCTCTGGCAGACTCTCAGATCAGAGTCAACCTCTGATCTATTTGAGCGGATCTGCTCAGTCGCCCAAAAAAACACTGATGCACCGACTTTGGAAATAGAATATCCAAGCATGTTTCACCAAGCTCTGACATGGTTTGCATAAGTTATCAAAATACACTGGACAAAAATCTAAACGCAGCATGCAAACGGTCTTCTGTTCCAACTTTGATTGGAGAAAAAGGTAAAAAATCCAATTTCTGTTGTTAAAGTTAGATTTAAATTTCACCAATTGTGCACAAAAACTAACTATTGAGTTAATCCACATCCTAGTCTGGTGTTACTTTCAAGGACAAAGATCAGATAGTTTAACCAAACACTATTTTGACTAGTGACTAGTAATGTCCACCTTAAAATGCAGCTTTATTTAAATAACGAGAGTTTTTTTTCAGTTAGGGCTGTAGTCAGACCCTTAAACGTAACTTAGATGTGAGAATTTGCTGATTTTCTTTGTCTTTTATGGCAAAAAAATGACATTCATTCTGTCTTGGACCTTTGAATAAGCTTCACTGTCCTTAAAATAGGTATTTAATTGGATAATTAGTCAATAATCAAGACTATTATCACCAAACACATTGGTGAGGATGGTGGTCAGTTGGGGCTGTAGTCAGACACTTGAATGTTTACAGATTTTTTTAGCCTCTTAAATGTGAGAAGAACTTTAATGGCAACAACTCCATCATTTGTCACGAAAGAAATAGTTTCATCGTACGACATGACAACAGACAACTCGAGCCCAGGATCGTCACAACCGACTCGTCCATCTGCAAAAATCTTTTGAGATCAACTACAGAGACTTTTGATGAAGTTGTTGATGTAAACAATCAGAGAATATCTGCTCAAACTGTGAGGAATCATCTGAGAGAAGCTGGTTTACCACACCGAGGCCTTGATCTGACGGCAGAGTGGCATCGTAATCGGTTCCAGTGGGCTACCAGACTTGTTTGTTGGACACGAACAAGATGGAGGATGATCCTTTTCACTGATAAATCTCTTACAAAGCAGATAGTACTCATTGTGTTTGGTGTTGTGCAGGGAAATGCCATGGAGAGAGATCCACTGATCAGGCAAACGGACAAAGAACATATCCGAGATGAAAGCCGTGGCTATCCCGTTCGTTCACCACCATCACTTGACATTTCAACAACACAATACTTCCTCACGTTGCCAGAATGTTCTCTGTCCTTCTAGAGCAGCAGAAATGTTCCAGTCCTACCACAGAGCTGCATTCCCTCCAGACATGTAATCCATCAAATATCTGTGGAATTCTCTGGACAAGCGTGTCCAACAATCTGATGCTGTCCCGCCAAAATGTCCATCAACTTCACCGAGCCCAAATATTTACTGTTATTTTTCATATCTTCCCCGTTACATGAAATTACAGATATGAACCAGTTAAATCACAGAAAAAAAGTATTAATTTACATGTTACCCAATAAAAAAACGGGGCAAAAATCTAAAGTTATTCAGTTATTCATTCTTTTACAATGTTTGACTGTAAAATTTAACTATTTTCTCCTGTATTTAAATCAGCACAAAATATTATTTGACAAATATTTGCCATTATTTGAGAGAATTCAAAAGTATGGATATTATGTAGAATTATAATATATATATTAAGGACTAATATACTTAATTAAGATCTG
>OMNN01013403.1:33781-61455 GCA_900302755.1 Chromis chromis
AATTAAGATCTGATTTAATTTGAATTATAATTTTTGCAAATTTTCCACGTTTTGTTAATTTACAGATAATATCTACTAAAATGTTAAAAAAAAATGTTTTTATTAAATTACATGTTGACTGTAAAAAAAACTTTTTATTTATTAAAAAATGGTTAAAACTGAAAATAATGTCCACATCCAAAATCAGTATTTTTTTTTTACAAATAGTAATTCATTCTTTAACAATGTGTGAACATGAAATTATTAGGGGTGTTCCGAATAGTAATTGCTGTCCTACGAATATTCGGGTCCAACTAATGACGACTATTCGAATATTCGGCTCGAGCCGAATATCAAAATTATTATCCGAATACCACATCAACGAACGAATATTCGGATATTCGAATATTAGGAACCAGCCCTAGAAATTACACTGTTTTACTGCATTTAAATCAGGAGAAAATATCATTAATTTACAGATATTTGCTATTTTCTTTACCATTTTTATCGTTCTTGATTTTTAGTGATTTTGTTCTGGCAACTTTGATGCAAATTAGTTTTTTCTTCTTCTTTTTCTTTTTAAAGATTTATTTGCCTCTTATGCCTTCATTGAATAGGACAGTGGATAGATTCGGAAACAGGAGAGACTGGGGAAGGACATGCGGTAAACGCCCGAGGTCGGAATCGAACCCGGGACAGCCGCTACACCTCTGCACTTGGGTCACACGACATTAACATTAGGCTATCGTGTCGCCCCAGATTTTTATTTTTATTTTTGATTGTACAGTGCATTCGGTTGTTTCATGACAAACAACAAATACTTATTCCACTATGTTTAAAAGAATGGCAGTGATTAATCATTAATCAGTTCATATGTTAATCTATACCTCATAAATACATAACCAAAACAGTCAAAATCCTTCAATTCCAGCTTCTTAAATGTGAATAGTTCCAGGTTTCTTTCCTCCTCTGTGACAATAAACTGAATATCTTTGGTTTGTGGACGAAACAAGACATTTAAGGACATCATCTTGGGCTTTGGGGATCATTAATACACATTTTTCACAATTTTCTGACATTTTATAGACCAAAAAACTAAACAATGACTGGATGAAATGTTCAACACATTAACTGACAATGAAAATAAGCATTCGTTTTTGGTTTTTGCCAGTAGCCAGACCCTTAACTTAAAATTGTTCTCAGAAAAGAAAAGAAAAAGACTGAATCAAGTAGAGGACAGTACAGATTTTTATAAAGTGGTCTTTTAGCAGCAAAAATCATAATGATTCTGTGTTTAAGCCATACTTAGAATGTCAGAAACCCTTAAATCATAATAAAATAACATAATATTATCAAGTAGAGTGGTTCTTTTATGTTGCTGAAAGCCAAGAGACAAAAATAAAAGGCACAAAGAATAACAACGACTATTAATAAAAGAATACCTAATGTAGCCCTGTCACTGAGACCATCTGAGAACATGTCGGCCCACTGCCAGCACATGACGGGCATAATTATACCTCCTATAAAAAGGCAGTAAATTACAATAGCAAAGCAAAGGAGCAACTGACAGGAAGAGAAGAGCAGCATCTTAGCTTTTCTAACGAGACTGATTTTTGCTTTGTGTTTTTACAGATGGATTAATACTGTAGCGCTGCAGCCGCCGACCCACCTTTAGTGATAATAATGTACAGGAGGAGATTCCCTATGAAAGTCAGAGAACACCTAAAATATTGTGACAATACTGCGCTGTAATTTTAGCATCTACTATGAATGTAAAGTCATTTTTAGGCCCCATAAATTGTTAAACCAAGAACTATTAACTCTCTGGAAAACAAAAGCCACTATTGAGTTTGAATAGCATGTTAAATTTAACAAATTGCCTAAATTATCGGATCCAGAAACTGTACAAACAGAATCAATCATCTGATGTTCAACTTTCCGGTGGTCCTTGAATGAATCATCTGTGATGTGTGGTTCTGTCAGGATAAATTAACCAAATACATGCTTCCAATTGTGATATTTAATCAAAATCACATCTCTTATTAAACAATTTGCCAAAAATCAACCATTCGCTGTAAAGTCATTCTGGAAAAAACAAAAAATTCTGTGATTAATGGTACAACTGAGAAGCCACGAGTGACTCAGCTGTGACCAATAGTCATGTGACAAAAATTGAGGGACTTTTCAGCTGAACTCGGTTGAACTGCAGGCTGTGTGTTTTTTAAACTTTTTGGCATCGGATTCTGCAAAAGACAAAAAATTCTCAACTTCTCAGCAAAACCGTGAAGCCATGAATGACTTGGCTGCAACCAACAATCACGTGACAAAAATTCTGGGCCTTTTCGGCTGAACTTGCTTGAACTGCAGGCAGTGTTCGCCTAGAGCAGATAGGAGACAAATGTAACTAGTAAAATATCTATTGTGTGTAGAGCCCCATTTTTTCCCAGCATGATGACACATATGGGCACTTGGAAAAATGTCATTTTGATTCCACATTTTTAAATTTTTTGTAAATTAAATAATCATGAACAATCAGCTTTTGTTTTGGCACCAGATTCTGCAAAAGACAAAAAATTCTCATCTTCTCGACACAACCGTGGAGCTATGAATGACTCGGCTGCAACCAACAGTCACGTGACAATGATTCTGGGATGTTTCGGTGGAACTGCAGGATGTGTTTACACAGAGCAGATAGGAGACAAGTATGAAACAAAGTAAAAAAATGGATGTACAGTCATCGTTGTTGTTGTTTTTTAAGGTTTTTTTTTTAGTACTGGTTACACCTGGAGATACTTCTAAAATATTTTGCATGTTGAGGTTTTTTTTTAATTAAATTTTTGTAAAATAAATAATCAAGGGCTGCACGGTGGCTCGGTTGTTAGCACGTCACCTCACAGAAGATCCCTGGTTCGCATCCTGGTTAGGACGCCTGGGATCTTTCTGTGTGGAGTTTGCATGTTCTCCCTGTGCAGCGTGTTTTTTCACCGGGTTCTCCAGCTTCCTCCCAGAGTCCAAAAACATGCTGAGGTTAATTGATGATTCTAAATTGCCTGTAGGTGTGAATGAGAGTGTGCTTGGTTGTCTGTCTCTATGTGTAGCCCTGTGATAGACTGGCGACTTGTCCAGGGTGTCCCCTGCCTTTGCCCGAGTCGGCTGGGATAGGCTCCAGGCCCCCTGCGACCCTACAGAGGATTAAGCGGTGTATAGATAATGGATGGATGGATAAATAATCAAAGAAATACAACTGTTTTTCTTCCTTTATTGTTTTTTTTTTTTTTAAGGATTTATGGCATTATAACTTTGTCAAACTGCACAGAAGACTTTTTTTTTAGTTCTCTCTACTTCTAGTCTCTGTTGTTGTGTTTCCAAAGAGGTGCAGGACTTTATATTGCAGTAAAAAATTAGCTCACAGTGAGTAAAAATGTGTCGGGAGCAAATAAAAAAACACAGAAACTGCTTCACATGGTTAAATCAGATTTTCCTTTATCAGTAAGAACATTGGCGCTTTAATAAATCTGAAAGGCACCATCCTGTTTCTAAAATTAATCTTCCCGGAGAAAATAATGCACTATTTTCCTCCTGTTTGAGTAGCTTTTGCTAAAACCTGCAGCTGAAATGACTTTAAAAACCCATGAAACTCTACATATGTGACCCAGTTTGTGCAGATGCATGAAGCTGAATGCAGCAGACAGAACAGCAACAGACTAACACGCTGTTGGTTTTGGGGCTTTTCACGGGATTTGTCGTCAATAAGAGAAATATAGAATAATGCCAGCCTTATCCTTTAAGTAGAACATTTGAGCTTTAATTAGACGGGGACAGACAGGCATCAAAGGCCTCGGCTCTGCGTATCGTGTCTGATCTACTAAGACGCCCTGATGGGTTTCATTTATTTAAGTCAGACAAGTGCATATGGGCCATTTTGGCACACAGTTACGTGCAACCCGAGCGGCTTTCAAGCTTCAACCGCAATGTCAGAGGCATTGTTTGGACTCTAATACAGCAAGACAAACACATGGTGCTTATATATGTAATGGGCTCCGACGCATGCTGGAATGCGCAGAAGAATCCGAGTGTGGTTGGAGAAATGAGCGTCGCCCCCTGCACTGAGGAGGGATTTCAGGCTCCAGAGATAGAAAACACAACTACCCTCCGGGGCGAAGGAGGCAGCGGAGTATTTATGACACAACTAGAAGAAACTACTTTGTAATCAAATCTAATTTACACCGTTCTGAGTATCCCTGAAAGCCGACAGAGCTGACAGGGGGAAATTGCTTCCATGTTTGAGGAACAACAATCCTACTTTCGAGCAATTACGGCCTTTGAAGCATCTTGAACCTTTTTTTTTTCTCTTCTGTTCTGAGCAGCAGATGAAGGCCGGGGCCATATTTTTAACAATGCCACGAGGCACATAAATGTCCTCAGACATGATTCCTTTTATGTGAACAGGATTAATGTTTTCGGTGTAGAAATACAGATTTGGAGTTGTAAACATGTTGCAGATGTTGGGGGGGCATCAGCAGAGAGGGCTTTGATTTCGACATCATGAACAGCTAATGAAGCCAAAGAGGATCAGCTGTGTCCTCGTAAGTTACAAGTTTATAATTCATCTGAGAAACAACAGACCAACCAGTGAAAATATTTTAATACGTTTATTGTTCATTGGAAAGTCTTGGTGGTTTCATGAATCTCAAAGGCACTTATGGAAAGACGATGATAAACCCAAAAGATGTCCCCCCAAAAAAACAGTTTATTTCACAACATGGGTGGAGCTACAAGGATTAATTGATTAGTTGTCAACCATTAAATTAATCTGATAATTGATTAATCAGTTTGAGTCATTTTAAAGAGAAAAACTGTCAAAACTCTCTTCTTAAATGTACATATTTTCAGTTTTCTTTCCTCCTATGTGGCAATAAACTGAATATCTATAATTGTCCCAAATAAAACAGTTTATTTCATAACATGGGTGGAGCTATACGGGTTAATTGTTTAGCTGTCAACTATTAAACTAATCACCACCTATTTTAATAATTGATTTATCAGTTTGAAGGGCTGCACAGTGGCTCGGTTGTTAGCGCCGTCGCCTCACAGCTAGAAGATCCCCGGTTCGCGTCCCGGTTAGGACGCCTGGGATCTTTCTGTGTGGAGTTTGCATGTTCTCCCTGTGCAGCGTGGGTTTTCACCAGGTACTCCAGCTTTCTCCCACAGTCCAAAAACATGCTGAGGTTAATTGATGATTCTAAATTGTCCGTAGGTGTGAATGAGAGTATGCTTGGTTGTTTGTCTCTATGTGTTGCCCTGTGATAGGCTAGAGACCTGTCCAGGTTGTCACCTGCCTTTGCCCAAGTTGGCTGGGATAGGCTCCAGCCCCCCAAAGACCCTAAAGAGGATTAAGTGGTGTATAAATAATGGATGGATGGATTTATCAGTTTGAGTCATTTTTAGGAGGAAAAAAAAGTAAAAATTATCTTCCTAAATGAGAATATTCTGGTTTCTTTCCTATGTGGCAATAAACTGAATATCTATTAGTATCCTCCCAAAAAAACAGCTTATTTCATAATATGAGCGGAGCTACAAGGATTAATCAATTAGCTGTCAACTATTAAGTTAAATTGATGAATGAGTTTGAGTCATTTTAAAGAGAAAAACAGTCAAACCTCTCTTCTTAAATGTGAATATTTTCTGTTTTCTCTACTCCTATGCGGCAATAAACTCAATATCTTTAATCGTCCCCACAAAAAAAACTATTTATTTCATAACCTGAGTGGAGCTACAGGGATTAATTAATTAGTTGTCGACTATTAAACTGATCTCCACCTATTTTAATAGTTGATTCATCAGTTTGAGACATTTTAAAGTGGAAAAAAGTCAAAATTCTCTTCTTAAATGAGAATATTTTCTGGTTTCTTTCCTCCTCTGTGGCAATAAACAAAAAAATCATTAGTTTGTGGACTAAACAAGACATTTGTTGGTCTTTGGGATACACTAATCGACATTTTCCACCATTTTCTTCCATTTCATAGACCAAACAACCAATCAATTAATCACTAGTTGGTCAATATGAATGCAATCCTTTGTAGACTCCTTTCTCTAAATGTAGCATGCATGCATACAGCTGTTTACTGTTAGTTCAGTGCTCTATCTGGTAATTTTTCCACTTTTTTGTAGGATTTTGAGCATTTTGCACCTCTCTGTGTTTCTTAGGTTGCTTCATCCAGCTGTCTTTCCTCCATTGTAACTGCAGAGGGAGACAAAGCACCAGAGAAGTTTTTAGTTTGGGTCAAACCTCTCCGGTTTGGGTCAAGCACGTCCTCTTCACGCCAAAATCCTCTCACCAAAACTCTTTCATGGCAGAAGAATAGCAGCTTTTCACCAAACCAGACAGCTCCGCCATGTTTTAATCAGTTTACCAATGTTTTAGTATTATATTGCTTTATTATCACCCAACCCTGCATTGAAATCCTGATGCATACCGAGTAACAGTTAGCTAAAAGAATCCCTCTCTCTGAATCCATTTATTTTGAATAACACGTCTGGTGAACTCTTTGAACCCGGTGACACTTGTAATGTATAACGTGAGTTATTCTAATATCCTCAAGGGGGCTCTTTACTCCTGTGTTTCAACAGTACAAGAGGCGAAGCTGTGCGACCAGCCGGCCCCCTCCACCAGCCCTCAGTGGTTCCACCATCTTGGTTCCTACCATCGAAATTTCAAAATTTAACCGTTGTGTTTGTGTAAACGCCGGACGCGTGTCGGTTTTCTCTAAAAATCTCACAGCTTTTAGTGAACATAAATTCAGAATCGAATTATGAGCATTGTTGCTTTTGAGAAAAATGCAGTTATTACACCAGAAATTATGTTTCTACAGTTTATTCTACTGTTAGTTTAGGGGTGTTAAGATTTAGATTCTGCATTTTAGGAGAAAAATCAATGTGTGTGCAGGATTTTTGCAATCTTCTGTCTTTGTTTTCACATAGAAACATGATCCTGTTATTAGTAATTGTCAATGGAGAGCAATCAGAGCTGCACAGCAACTACAAAACCAGATTTAATTCGCATAAAGTGCTTCCTAAATGCAGAATCCAGTTACACTGCAGTGCCACATTTGTTATTTTGCACTTGATGCTCATTAATATGAATTACTTAAGTGAGAATCCAGAGTTTTAAGTGCAAAAGTGAAGGAAAACTGTAATAATTTGAGGCTTTGGGGTGGAGTGTGTGCTGGCCATCAGACCCCTGATCCCCCTGTGTAATCCTGGGTTCAAATCCCATCTGCTGCTTTCTGCGCCGCTACTTTTTGATCAGATAGTCTGGCATTCTTCGGAGCTAATCGCCAGTGATTTTAATTTTGTTTTTCTTCTTGCAAATTAGCACTTTGGCAAGAAAAGCCTGCAGTAGTAGCTGCTATCTGTCCACTCGTTCTATTTAAAGTTCTATTTTTTCTCTTAAGGAAACTTAGTTAATTATAGAAGTAATAGTATTTGTTCATTTACATCACCAGAATTCCACTGCAGCTGCTGCGATCCAGCACAACTCGATTTGATCTGTTCGTAATTCATATGTGAAGAGTTATTGCACTGGGGCTCAGGGAATCAAACATGTGTTACACTTCTGTAAGTTTCTATTCCCTCTGGAGATACGCGGGCCCTTAATGGGTTGGGCCTTACTGTTGAAACTTAAAAAAAAGAAGAAAAAAAAAAGAATCGCTCCCACTCTCTTTCTCTTCCTCTCTCGCGCACACACAAACACACAAATTGATACAACCACAAGCTCTTAACCGGTTTTAGCAGGCTGCGTTAGCTCGAATCACAGAAAACACATCTTTTCTAGGAGCCGCGTCACGTCAGCGCTGACCTCGCTGATTGAGTTTGCTCACAATCACATGGGTCAAGGCCGAGGTCGGGCCCATGGATCATTTAGTTTAATGGCTGTTTCCTGCCTGCTCAGATGTACGTGCCGCATTGTAGGAAGCAGGGAGATGTGGTGTAGTATGTGAGCATGTTATTTAGAGGGCATGATGGGAAAAGGAGAAGCAGTTGAGAAAGCAGAGAAGGAGTCGGTGACAAAGGCAGAAGCAGAGAGCTCTGCTAATTTTGTGGCCTGTCTGTGTCACCAGCACCCTGTTGGGACGACAGATGTGCAGATGATGTCATGTCGAAAGGGGATAGGGCCGGAGGGTGGAGCGATCAGAGCGCGGGAGGACAGTCGAGAGGCGGAGCCCCCCGATCCGAGAGAGGAGAGAGGGAAGAAGGGAGGGAGAGAGAAGGAGCAGGACTGTGGCGATCCTTCATTGCCCCGCAGTCACGCAATTATTCAGCTTTTCAAAAGATGTGACTCAGTGCAGTTTAGACTCCAAAATAAGCTGCTCAAAGTGTTTGCACGACTGTTAAGTAGTGCACCGGCTCTGGAAATAAAAACTTCTGTTCGCCGCCGTCGTCGTTTTTGCAACAAATGTGCTGAACCGGTGGTTTTTCTAAAGTCGCAGAGAACCTCTCACAAAGCGCAGCCTCTCCAAACCACACAGGCCATCGCAGCTATAATTTACTTAGTGCAGTCATTGCCGAAGTTTACCCTCCCATCCCCTGACCGGCCGCAGCATAAGAACCCAATTGTTCTCGCGGTTCGGCTGCGACAATGGCTGTTTGTGGTCATCCGGAGAGAAAAAGAAAAGTGAGAAAGAGAAAGGGATTGAAGGGAGAGAGGGGGGGGGGGAGAAAGCGGAGCCGTGCGATCCAGTAATTTGTACCGTTCGCTGCTAAAGATATAGTCGGGGTCAAGCTTGGAGAGAGGAGCCAGGGAGGTCAGCCGGGATCGCCTCAAGGACGCGATTTTCCCAACAGCCTGCGGGGCTTTAACCCATCGAACAGTCGGAGCTGTGTGACCAACTATGGCTTGCTTGCATTTCAGCCTCCCAGCCTCCCTCTGCCCCCCACCTGCGCCCTT
Source organism: Chromis chromis (assembly GCA_900302755.1). Classification (NCBI taxonomy): domain Eukaryota; kingdom Metazoa; phylum Chordata; class Actinopteri; family Pomacentridae; genus Chromis; species Chromis chromis. Next base: position 42,708 of record OMNN01013403.1, read on the forward strand.
TCAGGCCAATTGTGCTGGCATGGCGGAGGGAGAAATTGAATGAATTAGGCGGTCGGATGTGGCCCTAATGGTCGCACCGCACAAAATGCAGCCATTCCTGGCATTGTTATGTGTTCGAGTGAGACTGAGAGGGATTGTGCTCTTCGGTCCCGGTGCAGGAAAAGCAGCTAATAAGTGAGGCGACCTGTGGGAAAGAGCACCTCCGAATCTCTGTTTGCTTTTCGGAGCTGCTTTTAGACCCTATTGATGTGTGGCTCGTCAATTCATCGATTCCTGAATACGTGGCAGCTCTCATGTGAAAGATTGCAGCACCTCCTCGTTCGGAATCGCATGAAAACAGCTCGACATCCCGGAGCGTGGCCCTGCCTCCCAACGCAGCCACACAATGTGAACACAATGCTGCTTTTCAGGCAGATAAGATACACTGATAGCCGCAGAGGCCTAGAGTTACAGACGGCAGCTGCAGCCCACTGTTGTCCCGCTCCCTCACGGGGGAAGCGGCTCTGACCCGAGCTTGAGGACACCCTCGGTAATCATTGACCTGTTACCTGTGGCAACCGAGCCACAACATACTGTACGACCACGGGACTGCTGATAATAAGGCGCACAGACGGACACATTGCAGCGCAGGCATGTGGGCTCACACTTTTCACTGATATCAGATTCCAAACACCAAACTGTTAGTGGAAAAGTTACTATCCTGCTCTCATTTTCATTATTTTTTGCTGCAAAAACACGCATGCTCATCCAGCCTTCACTGGATAAACAAACCTTTATTAAAGAAGACACAGGAGTCAGTTTGGAGGAGAGAGGCTTGGAGGCAGCTTCGATGTGGGAGTTTTTCTTCACCGATTTCAAATTCAAATTAAAATCTGTACACGTTCATTTAAGTAGTTTGTCAAATCGGGTTAATTTCTTATAAAAATTGGGCCTGATTGTGTCAGAATGGTGCACCATACCTAAGTATGCTGTTTCTTTGGTGCATGTGCAGCAGCCAAGGTGACCTGCTCAGGAGTTTATCAAACTTTACACACTTTAATGAAAATCTAGAAGCAGATTTTATTCCAAGCGACTGCAGAAAAGGTCTGATCTGGTCTGAGCAGCGTCATAAAGTGTTTTCATGGCACTATTTGGGGGGAAGGCACTGTTTTTTCTTTACCAATTCTGACTCCAAATGAAAAGCTGTACATGCTCATTGAAATAGCTGCACTAAACATCGTCAACATTGTCAAATTGCCTTCAATTCTTAAGAAAATTGGGCCTGATTGTATCAGAATGGTGCACTATAACTACGTATACTGTTTCTGTGGTGCATGTGCAGCAGCCAAGTTGACCTGCTCAGGAGTTTATCAAACTTTTTCCACTTGCAGTGCAAATCTAGAGGCAGATTTTACTCCAAGCGACTGCAGAAAAGGTCACGATCGATCATGAAGTGCTTTCATGGCACTATGTGGGGCAAGGCAGCACTTTTTCTTCATCGATTTCACTAAAAATTCTTGTTATTGTCAAATTGTCATAATTTCGTAAGAAAATCGGGCCTAATTTTAATCAATTGCATGACTAGTGCAAGTATATTGTGTTTTTTGGTGCATGTGCAGCAGCCAATGTGACCTACTCAGGAGTTTATCAGACTTTTTCCACTTGCAGAGCAAATCTAGAAGCAGGTTTTACTCCAAGCGACTGCAAAAAAGGTCATGATTGATCATGAATCATTTTCTAAAGATTTATTTATGGCCTTTTATGCCTTTGTTGGATAGGACAGTGGATAGAGTCGGAAATGGGAGAGAGAGTAGGGAAGGACATGCGGTAAATGCCCGAGGTTGGAATCGAACCCGGGACAGCCGCTACGCCTCTTAACTTGGGTCACGCGACATAACCGCTAGGCTATCGGGACATCCAATCATGAAGCATTTTCGTGACACTATGTGGGGCGAGGCAGCAGTTTTTCTTCACTGATTTTGATTTCAAATTAAAAGCTGCACACATTCATTGAACTAGTTGCACTAAAATCCTACCTTATTGTCAAATTTGCTTAATTATTTAAGAAAACAGGCTTGATACTGATCAATTACGTAAGAATGCTGCACCATACCGTCTCTTTGGTGCATGTGCAGCAGCCAAGGTGACCTACTCAGGAGTTTATCAAACTTTTTCCACTTGCAGTGCAAATCTAGAAGCAGTTTTTACTCGGAGCGACTGAAGAAAAGGTCGTGATCCTGGTCTAAGCAGCGTGATCGATCATGAAGTGTTTTCATGGCGCTATGTGGGGCGTGGCACTGCACTGCAGCACGTTTGAGGGGGGAAACAGGCCGGGGTACCATCCGAGGAGAGGATCGAGGCTAGTGGAGGGGAGAGAGAGACAGACTGGTCCTCGACGAAGCCTCCTCCCACTTTTTTTTTTGTTTTTTTTTTCAACCTCCTCCTCAAAAACTTGCTCCTTCCTCGTCTCTATCCTCTCCCCGGCTGCTGCCTTTGGGTGCTCCACGCAGAATGGTCTGTGTCTGAGAGCAGTGGCCTGAAATAAAACTAAGAGGGGCCTTGGGCGGCGGAGAATGCTAGCTTTGTCTCAGCTGCCATCCACACTGTCTGGAGACGTGGTCGGAAAAGAGCTCAAAGAGAGGGTCTGATTGCAAATTAGCAGAGCCAGAGCAGGGCCACCTCCGCCAGATTCAGCCCAGTTCAATCCTCTCATCATCACCTCAGACATGCTTCAAATCCAGCAACAACAAAAAAAAGAGGGTTTAATGGAGGAGTCGGTACTTTCCCTCCTGTCGATACTTTTCACTTAATTGATGTGAGCGAGTGATAGATTGATCGTTCGAATCCGATCAAATGAAAGATTGATGAGTGCTGAGTGCAGAAGTCCATTTAGGTGTAAAGTTTTGGATGATGAATGCTTAATACTACATGTGTAATATATCCATCAGTGGCACAACATCTTAACTGGAGACATATTTCACTTTAGTGCAGCATTTCGAACGAGCAGCTGCTGCTTTGAAGCTTTGGGGTTTTGAATTTTTTCGTGTCCGTTTTTAAAAACTGTGAGAAAAAGATTAAAAAGAAGAGGAAAATGCTTCCTATTAAATATTTCTTTTATGTTTTTAGCACATTAATTAGCAAAAATGAAGCAACAATTAAAAACTTTACTAATATAGAGTGTAAGTGAAGAAAACTGATTTAGTAAAACTGCTTTATTACCAAAACAATCACAATAAAATCAGTATTTATAGATCAAATTAACAGAAAAGGAAATCACATTACACTTTAGTGCTTGGCAAAATTACAAGTGTCACATTAGAACATAGGTGTGTGTGTTCCATAATGTTTAATACATCATTTATAATATGTGGAACAACTTATGATCCATTAGATAACATAAAAATTTACTGTCTATATATTATAAGTCATACATATCCATTATTAGCTATTATGTGTGGCATTAAAAAACTATTTAGATTTAAATATAGTAGTTATTACAAATAATAGAGCTGTGAGTAATTACACACTGATAAAAACTTTGCTCTTATTTTGAAATATTTATCTAGAATTGGCTAAATTGAATTAACAGTGAATTATAATAAAATGTACACACAGTTTTTATGTATTAAGGAGTGTTTCCCGCCACTGCAGCTTTTTACATGTTAATATTATTCACTTAAACACAGAGAAAGTGTAAAAAACATTACAGAGCAGGTAGGAGTGTGTATGTTTTATTGTCTCGAGTCACATCAGGGCATCAGGGTGAACTTGTGTCACCTTCTAATCCCTGTAAAGCTATAGCCTACATGCTCAGCCCATAAGCAGTGGAGCTGCAATAACACACACACACACCAACACACACACACACACCAACACACGTACACACTCCTAATCCTATAGTATGTTTCTGTGCTGATGCACGTAGACGAACTTGGTCACTGAGTGCGACTGAAATATCACTTGTCAATACAGATTCACTCAATACACAGTGGTGCTTCGACTCATGTGCACAAACAAAAAAGAACAAGAACAGTTGCATAAACCAGATTTCGCAACAATTATATTTAATATTTCTGATGTTAAACCTTTTTCTGCAATTTTATTTTAAAGTTTTTTTTTAATGCAATTAACTTTAATTTTAAAAAAAAGCATCATGAGGGGGATTTTTATTAATTTTCTCATTTAATAATTTACTTTTAGGCACTTATTTACTCCTTTTACATCATCATATTTCTGGGTGAGGGAGTGTGTTCTTTAAAACATTCCAGGGGAGTTAATTTTTACCCATGCCAGGGCTAAATCTGAAAACCGATCGCCCCTTATTTAACATGCACTTTAATTTGTGTCACTGCATTATTAAACAGTCGCTCTGCAGGAGTCTGTCCTCAGCTTCCCTTTTCTATATGCTGTAATGTGGTGTGTGTTTTTAGATAGGGAAAAAACATATAAATTGAGATGAATCTATTAATATTAGGAGTCTGCTCTTCTTTTAAATAAATAAATAAATAAAGTGCAAAAATCCAATTCCAGCCTGATGCATTAAACATATTGTCATCTACTTTAATTAAAGCTCATATAAACCAGCATTAGAGATTAAATTCTGCCCTAAATAATCCCACATTGCCCTGTTTTTTTGACATCAGGGATCCTGTTTTAGCAGCTTTTGGAGCTTTGGATTGGTCCTTTAGCAGCTGTGGGTTGCTTCACCTCCTCAGCTGATTAATCAATAAAGTGTCTGTGTAGCACATTGGGTAAAAACCTCAGCAAGTCTGGGCTTGTTCACGAAGTCACCTGTGGTCCAAAGTGGATGAGCTAGACCTTCATTAACTCACAGAGGGAAGAAAACCTCCAGCAGGCTCATTAATGCAGCAGAAACAGGTGTGTGAAAGTCAGCTTTGAAGCTACACAAGAGTGTGTTTGTAGAATTAGCATATAGAAAATAGTTAGCAGCTAAGCTAAAGTGATAGCTAGGAGGAGATGTAAATTTAAGGAGGGTTAAATTGGCTTTTTTTCTGTTAACAAAGTGAAGTTAGACTTGTGGGAGGATAACACAGCACTTTTAAGGTAATGAATATTACATGGTTATGTAGTTAATTACTTGGTTAATATTCTTAGTTAATGCTGTTTGTAGCTTTAGCATAAAGGAATTAATTAGCAGCTAAGCTAAAGTTTAAGCTAGCAGGAGATGTGAATTTAAGGAGGTTAAAATGTGCTTTTTTGTTTTTAACAGAGCCAAGTAACACTTGTGGGAGGACAACACAGCACTTTTAAGGTAATGAATACCACTTTGTTATATAGTCATGTACTTATTTAATATTCCTAGTTAATATAGTTTGTAGCTTTAGCATAAAGAAAATAATTAGCAGCTAAGCTAAAGTTTTAGCTAGCAGGAGATGTGAATTTAAGGAGATTTAAATGTGCTTTTTTGTTTTTAACAGAGCCAAATAACACTTGTGGGGGGACAACACAGCACTTTTAAGGTAATAAATACCACTTGGTTATATAGTCATGTACTTATTTAATATTCCTAGTTAATATAGTTTGTAGCTGTAGCATAAAGTTTTAGCTAGCAGGAGATGTGAATTTAAGGAGGGTTAAATGTGTTTTTTTCCTGTTAACAGAGCGAAGTTACACCTGTGGGAGGACAACACAGCACTTTTAAGGTAATAAATATTACTTGGTTATTTAGTTAATTACTTATTTAATATTCTTTAACAATTGGAGGACAGCTAGCAAACATTTTCTAGCTCTGTAAACACACACACTAGCATGGAAAGTTCACAGCTAAACCTCAAAGTTGCTGTTAAATGCTAAAAGCAAAGGGGGTGACAGAAACCAGGAAATGAATTTGAAATTGCATATATTAAATATTTATAAAATAACATAGAGTGCTTGGTGTTAATAATGTGACTTTTAAGCAACTTTGTGGTTCATAGTTTTATTTTTATTATCCCAAACAGCAGTGTGTTACTCCTTTAATGCTCCCATATGTTAATCTGCTGCGGTTTATGGTGTGGCGGCGGTAATGTAGGCGCTTTTCAACCGTGATCAGAAAAAGAAGACAGATTTTAAAATGTCTTTTTCACAAGCTTGACATCAGGTAACAAGCAAATAGTGCTTCTTTTTCGAGCCGCGGAGGGGGCATGATAGGAGAGGAGGGGAGGGAGTGAGGCAGCCCCTCAATAATCAGCACACTGGCTGGTTTTTACACATATTTCAGCGACGATGTGCCTTTTCTCTGTTTCTCTCTCTGTTTTTTTTTTTTTTTTTTAACGGGAGACATTAAATAAGCAGCCCGACGGATCAGCCCCGCTGCACACCGGTCTGGTTGTATAACTAACTGCGTTTCACCTCAGCTGAACTTGACGCATCTGGTTCATCGGCGGCGCAGGACGCACGGCGCAGTCTGAGTGTCCCCGCTGAACCGAGCTGGATGGCCGGCCACAGGGACACACACGGAGCGGGGTGGTGATGGTGGCGGTGTTTGTGGTGGTGGTGCTACTTTCATGGCCGCCTTTGGACACCGATTCTCAACACTTCTACAAATATGTTTTCTTCTTATTGTCTGACACACAATAGAAGACGAGCCACCATATAGGAAATATAAAGACTTGGGAGTTGGACACCTCCCGGAGGAAGAGATCATCCAACTTGAACTTGAGAGCATCGGTGCGTATTAACATTTCTCTCTTTGTGGCGTAAAAAGTGCGTAAAAATGACAGGTTTTTAAATAAAAACGCGACACATCGAGTGGATTTGCTGCGATGTTTCCCCCCCATCAGACTGGGTCAGTGCGCAGTGGCACTGTTATGACTGAAACCATCCACACTGTCCTTTGGGGTAAGTTTTCCAGGGTGCCAAAATAACATTCGTGACATGTGAATTTGAGATCCAGACCGGCTTTACGCGGAGATGAAATGGTCGCCAGACTCGCAGTACAAGAAAAGAGGTCGCCTTTTTCGTGCCCTAGTTTCTGTTCGCAGAGAGAGAGAGAGGTAGAGAGAGAGAGAGAGAGAGAGGCATAATCTTCCCCTTTGTTGTCCCCCGATGCAAACACAGATAGGCAGCCGGGCGTCAATCCACCGCTCTGCAAGTGAGCAATTTGTTGGATTTCAGTAAAAAATGTGCATTTAATTAGAAAAAAAAGCGGCGTCTCCCGAAGCTGCTGGCCCCCGAGATAATCAGTGTATGTAAGACATGGGAACATATGGTAGAGCTGTGCGGTTTTCCCCTCATGTGTCACTGTGGTTTCCCCTCTGAGAAGTTTTTTGATGAAATTAATTCATTGAAATCCGAGAGGAGCTCACTCAGCAGTAGCTCGATGTATTTTTAATGGTTAAAAGGCATGTATGGTGCTGCCTGGCTGCTGTTCTCAGGTGCACACTGAGCTACTGTGGAATAAAAAGAGATAGAAAGTTAAAATCCTGTGAGATAATATTAATAAAATTGGGATGATGTTGTTTATTTGGTGTTATATGTGAGTAAGAATTAACAGGTGCTGCACATTCATCAGGTAGAGAACAGTGGAAATGAGTTTTTAGGTTCATGCAGAGTTCGTTTTTTAGCCTCTTCTTGTAGCCGTACGTGGTTAATTTATGAAAATGCACACTTTCCCACAAAAATGTATCAATTTGCTTTATTTTCTTGCTCCAAAGCAAAACTACAAACATACATTTAGAGTTATAGAAGTATAATTTGTAGAAGAATCATTTTTTATTTGCATTTAGACTGAGTGTGTCCCGTTTTACAGCACATTTCAGCTTCATTTTTTAGCTTAGACGTCTCAGATCATGGCACAGATTTCCTTCATACCAGAGATAACTTCTGCTAACAGCACCGCAAGGCAGCGGCACCTTACACTCGGCATAACTGTAGCTTTATCAGGTTGTTTATCGGCTTGTATCTGGCATTGTGGCACATCTGGATGTGTGTTTTTTGCTTTCTGTGCTCTCACGTCTTTGTGCGCTGCCCGGTCGGGTAAAATTCAGCTCATTCTGTGTCAGTTTAAAGTGCAATGCAGCAGTGTTTCCCCAGAAAATAGCTGTACTAGCCGACAGAAACACAATGTTGTGCTGTTACCACATTCTCCCCATCTCTCTTTTTCGCTGGAAAGAGGAACAGAGCTCTCAGAAGTCGAGATACGAACGGGGTCAGGGTGACCTTTTGGCCACGGCCCTCGGTTTCAAACACACTGCTTCATGTGATGTATTAATACCCTGACGCTGCATGTTTATAAAGCACAATCATGGCTATAAACAGGAAAATGCCATTGTGCCTTAGAGAAAATGGAACAGAAACACAGGTGGCCCTCAGACAATGGACCGAGGCTCATTTCTCCACTGTGAGTCAGTGGGACAGGAGAAAGCACATGGCTGCAGAGTGAAAATTGGCGTGATTATCTTCTGATTTACTCTGCCACCCTGCAGCTCAGAGCCCCGTTGTGGGCCATGCTTGCAGTGGCCAATGTGGAGACGAGGAAGAGGCTCGGATTCACCCAAAAATTTCTCTCATTTGCTTTCAGAACAGCTTCCCTCCCACTCTCTCCCCCCTGCTCATATCTCACGCAATTGATTGAAACCCTAAACGGCGAGATCGGGCCGAACGCAACCCAGCCTTTCTATGAATAGTTGATTGGGCGCAATGTGGTGTGTTGTTCCGTTAAGGGCATTTCAGGTCAGAGGGCGGCGAGGCGGCGGGGTCGGCGGCGCTGGAGGATTGTCAGCGTCCCATCACATCCTTTAGCTGTGCTGTAAAGGCACCCAGGCTCCTGTCACTCCCTAATCAGGTCATCTGGTGTTTTGAGAATGCATGCACGTAGCGTTGCTTTGCCTGTGAGGGGATTTATAAGGTGCTTTTCTTAGCCGCTTTTTAAATATATCATTTATTTTATTGTGTGCGCCTGAGCCACCGTGTCATGTTCTAATCTGCACAGATGGATGGTGTATTAACAGTAGGTGGGCGTTTGTCACTGATTATTTCTTCGGTATTAATAATGTGGGAAGCCATGAGCTGACAGTACAGGGTGTAGCCGGTGTGTGTTTTGGAAGTGCAACAGGCGCTACGTGTTTGTTGCATTCTGCTGTCCCCCACCAAACACTTCACATTTTTAAATCTCAGTGCAGGGCATTTAAGTGCTTGACCTAATTTCTCTGGCAGCGAAGAATCCACCAGTGAAGGCCTTCGTCTGTCTGTGTGTGCGTATGTGCGCAAGCGCGTGTTGCTCTGGGTGTTTCCTCCTTGCCTTTCTAACAGGAAGCTGATGTGGAGTTCAACTGAGGACAGGGAAAAGGCCTTTTCTTTCCACTGTGAATCATTTGAGAGCGAGAGAGGGAGAAAAAAAATGAAAAAAAAAGTGGAGAGGGAGAGAGAGAAAAAAAAAAGCAACCAGGCCGCTGCATTGATTCAACCCTCTCTCACTCGTTCTCCTTTCCCCTCCTTTCATTCTCTTTACCTTATTGTCTGCTTCTTTTTCTCACTCTGTTGTTTTTACTCCTCTGATGTCGGATAGACAGCGGCGTTCTGGAGGGAATCGGTGGGTTTATGGAGAGTTCACAACTCCTGTGAGAAGATCGGGGAGGTGGGGTGGAAAGCAAATGAAGCAGGGCTCTGTGGGGAGCAGTGCAGGTTCTTCCGGTTCAGTTTTAACATACCCACAGCCAAAAAAATAAAAAATAGAAACTGCCCGCGTTATGTACTTAGGAAGCAAAAAGACCATAAAACACCTACACAAACTGGTTTATTAAGGCCAGTGTTGAGGCGCTGTGAAGGATTCTGAAACCTTTTGTATTCCCTAAATCTGGAAAGAACAAAAGTAGCCGTCTGGGTGAGAGATAAATGCCGAACAACAAGGATGACAGGAAAACTGGCGTGAAATCCCCAAAACTGCTGCAATGTTTTGGTAGTAATGTGGATTCACTTGAAGGTCACTGAGTTCAACATTTCATGCTGGATGACACGTATTCCAAGAACCGAATCCAGGCCAAGGCAAATGTTAGAAACGTTGAAACAGCATGACCTAAACTGTAATTGTAGATAATCTCATCCTCAAGGTTTTGTGTATGTATTGCGGTAAAGTGGGGGGATTTTTCGGTATTAAATAAGGCCACATATTCTAACTGAAACCACCTACTCGGCTTCTTTCATGCGTTTGCAAAATCTTTTTGACTGCAAGATGGAACTAGGTACGTAGTGGGACGCAATGCAGCTGCAGCAGGACAGAAATATTCATGAATGCATGTTTGACAAGGAACAATGAGGAAGATAGACTCTGGTTTTTAATGAACTGTGCTGTTTGTAGAGTAATGGAGGGGCCTTTTGCTTGACTTTCTTGTTGTGTCTTTATAACTTTGTGCTAATATACAGAACTAAAGCGTCATACAGCGTTCCTTGGCAGCATCAGACTTGTAGTGGTTGCTGACTTTATGCTCCCAAAAGGCAGAATCAGTTGAATCAGTGATATACTTGTATTATTTACAGCCTCAATGAGCATATTGCCATTTCAATTCTGCTCAATTCATCTGTGCTTAATGTGAGAATAAGTGTCCTATGTATCTGTAAATTATGTGAACAAGCATAACAAAATTACCCCTTAAAAAAACTGATTGTGTAATTAAAAACAAAACTTATGTTCGAAAAGACGAATGAATAAATTCTTGCTGGTCCTCTGCCCAACAGCAGTGACATGTAGCAGCAGAAATGTTCCAGTAAGAATGTCCTGTTCCCAGCTCGAGCTGGCACGCCGCGAGGGAACAGCACGCAACAAAACTGTTCACCACACGTCCTAATCAATCACGGATCTCGATCATTTTTCACAGTGCAGGTTGAAACAACAGAGCGGTGATGTTCCACAGTGTTGATTTGTGATACGAGCCTTTTTCTGTGTCTCTTTTATTTTTGTGGTGCAGGCCGGCCGATCCTACGAGCGAGGGGGGGAAATGAGGAACCACGAGGCCTCGGACACGCCGAAGCAGGTGAGCACATGGGGGATTCAGAAACAAAAGAATATGTTTTTGTGCAGCTTCAACGTTGAGGCACACTCTTATTTAGCAGAATACAGTGATGTTTCTGGTTTGCTTGAAGGGCAAAGGGACGCAGCCTCCCAAAAAGTTGCAAAATTACTTATATTATAATTTTATATAGAAATTATAAGCAATATAATGCATCAATTCAACCCTTTTTTAGCTTTTTTAATCAATTGCAGCCATGCATCTTTAAAAAAAATGCAATTATAATGTAAAAGTGAGCAACCAGGTTATATAAAGTGTGAAGGATAATAAGTAATAAGTATTTCTTAACATTATCTTTCCAAGTTCTCAAGTAGAATTTACTCCGAATCTAACTCGCACTCCTCCTTCCTCATCACTTGTGAAGCTGTAAGTGGTAGCAAGACATAAAATAAAACGACAAAGGCTCGATCTGACAGTCACTGTCTAACGTTTCACTGCAGCCGAGTATATTTTTAAGAGAACATAACAAGCAGAATCAGATTCGACGCAGCCAACAGATCTTGACTTTCCCAGTGAAGGAGAAGAGGGGCCTTTGTGTGTAGTTTTAGAGTGACACAATTATGGGGGAAAAAATTAGGGGAATTTTATGATAGTGGACTTTTTGTTACAAGAGTCTCTGGTAATAAATGAACTTGTTGCGTGACAGTTTATGATTTTTATTTTCCCTCCATTAAATTGATCCGAACATCAAGATGTTTTTGACTCCTCGTAAATCAGAACATTGTGTCACTGTTGTGGAATTGATGTGATTTGAAAATGTGGTTTCGAGCAGTGGTGGAAGAAGCATTCGGATCGGGAAGTAAAAGTACTAATTCCACACTGCGAAAATACTCCGATACAAGTAAAAGTCCTGCGTTCAAAAGCAAAATTATGTAAGTATTATCAGCAACATGTATCATCAAAAGCAGAAGTACTTACTCTGATGAACAATGTCTTTCTTTTACTATGTTTTAATATGATTCTTATGGATTCATATTGCTACTGCTGCAAGGTTGAGCTCATTGTAACAACTTTCTATACTGTTTGGTAGTTTAATGGACAATAATGCATCATATTCTATAAGCTCATCATAGCATCTCTTAAAAAGTCAGCTTTTTTTCACAAGCTTAGAAAAACATCACTGTTCTCAGCATTGCGGCGATGCATTTTCCGTCTAATCCAAGAGGGTTATTAAATAGTTTATTTAGCTTTAGAAGTAGGACAGTTTTCTCAACCCCATGGAGGGACACTTAATCCCTCAGTTGATCACAAACATTCAGAATAACATCTCGTGATGGACACTGTAAAGAAAGGGTCCGAAAAACTATAACTGAGAAGTAACTCAAGTTGTCAGACAAATGTAGTGTTGTCAAAAATAAAACAATGTTTGTCTCTGAGATGTTGTGGCATCAAAGTATGAAGTTGCATAAAATACAAATAGTTACTAGTTACTAGTTTTGAGTGAGCTATGCAGATAATGAGAGACTTTTGACTCAATAAGGACAGATAATGTGAGCCTCAGGCTTGAAAGGCCAAAACGGACATTAACCCTCTGAACCCCAAGCAGTGTCTGAGTGCTTTTTTGATTCTGCCACATTTTTACTCACTGTAATCTAATTTTTTATTGCAATATAAAATCGTGCACCTCTATGGAAACAGCACCACCGTGGCTAGAAATAGAGAGAATTTAGGAATGTCTTTTGTGCAGTATAACAAACTTATAATAATAATAATAATAATAATAATAATTTAACCTTTATTTATCCCCGTGGGGAAATGCATTTTCTGCATTTGACCCATTCTGCTATACATATTAGTGGCAGGAGCAGTGGGCTGCCGTGGTGCAGTGCCCGGGGAGCAGTCAGGGGTTAAGGGCCTTGCTCAAGGGCCCAACAGTGGCCGCAGTCGGGGTTCGATCCCCTGACCTTCTGATCAGTAGTCAGGGGCTTAGCCTGTTGCGCCACCACTGCCCCCCAAAGTGAAAAATTATTTTAACTATTTGAGTTTTTAGCAAAAGTAAGCACAATATGCGACAGTCATTTAACTTTACTGAACAGTAATTATGTACAAGCTAGAAAGCAGGATGCTTGATTTCTTACTGCTAAGAATCTTCACCAAAACAGGAAAGTTGTTTCAATAATCTCAGGGTTGATGGATGCCAAATGAAGTCAGCCTTTATAACTTCATCACAGTCAAAATCTGTGAGGAACATTATTAACACAAGCACTCAAATGAACTAGTTCTCGACCAGGAGAAACACCACAATGATGATATTTTTTAGTATCCGATAAGAGAAGAAAAGAGCTTACGTTGATGGATGGACTGCGATGCAGAGGCAGTTGCAGGGGTGCAGGGTCCTCCTGGAGGTCAGGCCAGCCCAAATGAGGCTAGAGAGCTGGGATGCTATTGTGTGATTGATGACAAATCTTTCTCTTCCACTCTCCTGAGACAGCCATCTAAAAACACTTAAAAGGGGAATATATGTTGGAAGTTTCGGAGGAAGTCGGCAGCTATAGTACACTGAATTGAGCCTTTCTGTCATCCCCAGGTGACTGGCACTGAAAAGGTAACATGGTTTGTGGTCTGTGCACAGATGAAGTAGGACTGTCGCGACTTGGACTGGACACAGTGTTCCCTCATCCTGTTTGTTCCCTTTTTTGAAACGCATCCTTTTACATCCCGTGTCCCTCAATGTCAGGAATGGCATTTCTACACACACACACTGTTACGCCCAGCCTCTGCACCACACTCCTTAAGCTCAACTTTCTAAAGAGGAGAATCACAGCCCATTCTTAGAGGAGCTAAGAGTGGGGATTACTTAAAGGTTCAGTCTTGACAATTCCACACAGTTGGTTACCTTTAAAAGCTTTCTCATTGGGATCAAGCATGTCTAATGTAATCAGCATATTTCCTGTAGTTTGGCAGGTAATGCTCCTCAATAACCAGGACAGTTGCAGGGAGTAAAATGAAACGTCTCTGCTACAGGAAGACCCTGCTGTCAAGTGTATATATACAAACACTGTTTCATAATGATGATAAATGCATTTGCTTCATTTATCGTTTTCACACAAATCATACCTGGCACATTTAAGGGACTCTGAAGTGCACAGGTTTGTGACAGTCCTTAGGTTGGTGGGGACTGGTACTTCATCAACATGTTGTGTGTTGTCCTGAAAGTGTGAGACCAGACAGTTGTAAACACTAGCTACGTGTTGTCACCTTGCAAATTTGAAAATCGTTTCTAGTGCATGCCCAGCTTTTGTGTCTGGCATTGTTGTGTCTGGAGGAACCATTTTCAGACGGCTTAGTGTCTCTGTAGATACTCCGTTGTGGTAATGCATCAAAGTGTCACCACTGCTTGGCCTTCAGTAATGAAACACCGCTACCACAAGAAGACAGAAAAAAAGAGAGTGGGCATCATATTCTTTATACCGATGCTCCTATAGTGCAAGAGCTGAACAATTAATGGAGTTCTTATTATAACTGCAATGTGGCTAAGTGCAGTATCCAAAGCAGCAATTTTTTATATAAATGTAGAAACTGTCACAACATACCATTATGAACTAAGCAGTGTGGTGCTGCAGAAATGCCCTGGCCTATAAATCATATTCTCTAGACATAGGGGAACATTTTTACATTTGTTTTATAAAAAAAAAAACAAGTGCAAAAAATCCATTCACACTAAAACTGTGACTCGTATTCCAGCCACAGTATTTGTAAAAAATAGGTGCAGTAAAATGTTTGTCTTTGCATATCATTCATTTATTACTAAACATTACCTGATTTTGAGTGGTGGCCTAGTGGTTTGTGAAGCGAACTTGTAACTGGTGGGTCACCGGTTCAAGTCGCTGGACTGGCAAGAGGTTGAGGTGGGAAAGTGAGAGCGACCGCTTGTCCCAGTCACCACCACTTTTGGGCCCTTGAGCAAGGCCCTTAACCCCTGACTGCTCCCCGGGCGCTGCACTGCGGCAGCCCACTGCTCCTAGTATGTATAGTTAAGGTTAACTTTGAATAGGATGGGTCAAATGCAGGGAAGGAATTTCCCCAAGGGGATCAGTAAAGGTTAGATTATTATTAGATTATTTTTAGTTTCTTTCCATTTTGCATCATAAACTGTAATAAAATGCAACATAGAATTATTACATTTCTGTTTTTTCAGGCATTGCCTTTTTTTATGGCAGAAGACTTGTAATTGAACTGACATAAACCCACATACAAAGTATTGGTTGAGCAGGATACATCTACTTTTATTTGATGTATTATCTAGCATCACTACTGGTACCATAGTTAATGTTGGCATACTCTTATTTACAGGAAAAACAACCTACATTTTATTGTAATGGTTTAACCTCATTCCATTCAACAGTATTTTAGAAAGTGAGAACCTGGTCGTTCTGACAAGATGAGCGTTTTCCTTTTAAGTGGATGTTCTTTTGCCGAAGTGTTCCAAGGCCAAGTTGCAGATAGACTGAACTCATCAGAGCTGTCGGCTCCCCCCAACACACATGCACACCAACACAACCTCACACTCAGTGTTACACCACTGCTACGTTAATAATAAATGACCTCTGTGTGACTTCGCAAAGACACTGCAGCCCCAAACGTGCTGTTCGTGCTGCTCACCATGAATCTTCATTCCTGCTTTATGTCCCCTCTGTGTCCCATCACCGCCACTGGTCAGTGTGTCTTTCTGCTTTCTTATGTTGGCTGTTCACCACAAGTACAATTTAAATTGGTACTCTGTCATTGGTTGGCATACCCGATCACATTGCCTTTGATCCCGATCAAAACGGAGTCGTTCTCGTCTTGTATAGCTCACTGACAGGCATGACGTATTAATTGAAACGGCTTGCTGGTGTCCCGCACAGTTGGCTCAAACTGCAGTGTTCGGTGTACAAAGTTCAGTGGGGCATTTTTGACATCTCGTTTATAAGGAGCAAACAAAGGGTCGGAAAAGGTTTAGGCTTCATGTTGCCTTTACTGTTTTTTATTGTTTCGATTTTTTAGTAAAAACAGAACTTGGAACAGTCATAATCCTTTAGGCAGACTCATTTAATTTCTATTCACAGCCCATAAAGCAGGTTCGACCGCATTAGATCAGAATAGTGTTCACCAAAAGGCTTATTTTCACTTGTAAAGTGTGTACTGGTCTATAATCAGAAGATCTGCACAGTTGAAATGAAGGGACACTCCAATCCCCCACATTGGTAACCGGTCAATACTGACCTTATTAAGAGGATCGGGGATCAGCAAGACATGACAGATCTGCAAATATATGGGGGATTGTTGTTTTATCTATTTCATTTTTATCAGTTATGTGTAGCAGAGACTGAGGTTTTAGTCCTGCAGCAATCCTTGTACTATTGTTACCTTACACAAAAATGATTGCAATGAGTCTCACGCAGTGAGGTTTTCACATTTTTCTTGTAAACCAGCTTTAGGCTCAGATGCATTAGTAGGAAAAGAATCTCTTAAAAACAACTGTACTTTGTTGGCAAACATCAAAGAGTATCTGTTATAGTTTGTATCCAAGGCCAATAACCTCTGCACCTTTTGTCATGTTCTTGTTCTTTGTCTGTAGGAGGCTGGTTCTGGGGGCAAGGCCAAAGGACCAGACTCAATGAGTTTCCAGCGAAATGTCCGAGAAGTCAGGGCAGAGCACCAAGGCAAAGGATGGCAAAACAAAGTATGCAACCCTTAGCCTCTTCAACACCTATAAAGGCAAATCTCTGGAAACCCAGAAAACTGCAGGTAAGCAATCTCAACCATTCCATGTTTCTGGTCTTTCACACATGGTCTGGACGGAGTTTCTAGTAAACGTGTATAGCTTGTTTTGTCTTTATTGAGTTCAGTTGATCGAGGTAGTATAATATATTCTGTAAGCATGATCAGGTTCTTACTTTGACCTTCTTGTACTACCTAGCCCTCCTTCACAACCCTTTTCTGGACCAAGCACAGTTGTCAGAAAATCAAAATACCTTCACTGATACCAAAATTTAAATGTCTCATTGAAATGACTAGTCAAAAAAATGAGGGAGCCTTAGAGAGGTAGCAATTACAGACACATCATAGTTTTATCAGTGACATATATGACACTATCTTTCTCCAGAATAGCAGACTACACCTGTAATTGTAATGTGTGTTGGGACCATGCTGCATGGTGATTCTGCACTTTAAATAAACTTGATTAAATATTTTTTTCATGGCAGTGGCTGCCAGACATGGGCTCCAGAGTTTGGGCAAAGTTGCTGCCAGCCGGCGCATGCCCCCTCCGGCCAACCTGCCCAGCCTGAAGGCAGAGAACAAGGGAAACGACCCCAACGTCAACATTGTCCCCAAAGACGGTAGTGGCTGGGCATCCCGAACTGAGGCCGGAGAGGAGAGGTAAATTTATTAACTTGCATGCACATTTATGCCTTCAAAAAGGGGAAATAATAAATCCCCTTTTCATATCTTTTCTTTAAATCAAAATGTGTGTGAAGCACTACAGAGTAACTGGAAATGTCTAATTTAGGGGGAGAGGAGTCTGTCATCTATGTTTCAAGTCATTAGTGTTGTTGACGTTCTCCCGTGTTTTTTGTGCCACAGGCAACAGGAGACACCCCCACCTCAGAACAAACCAGCAGTGCTCCAGCCACAAGAGCTTTCTATTGGGGGCAGCCGCTCCTGGGCAAACAGCAAGCAGACACAGCTAGACGGTAAATGCACTTACCATTTGCTCCCTAAGCCTTTCACTTACTCATAAAACGTAGATTACCGACGTTGTAGTCTCATAGTTCTTGACATTTATGTAGGAGGTTGTAAACAATATCCAGTATGTTCACCGCTTCTGTTCAAACAAACGAATATACAATCTTCAAGTGGTTTACTACACTTAGCCATTACAGTCTGTGTGGAATGCAAACCATTTGATCTCTGCTAAATGCAATGTTGGGGTGGAAGGGCTGCTGTACACCAGTTGAGGATTAGACCCTTCAGTGCTTCTCTGTAAGTCACTGTATTATGTTCAACCTTGCGATTTCTGTGCAATTATAATGATGTGCTTGTGTTGTGCAGGATCTCCTCGTGTGAGCAGCCATTTTCACCAGGAGTTTCCCAGCTTGCAGGCGGCTGGTGAGTTGGAGAAAGGAGACGGTCAAGAGGAGGAGCCTTATGGACCAGGCCCCAGCCTCAGACCTCAAAGTATGGCCACACTCATGGACACAAACATCATTCAGAAATTGCTTTCTATTTGCCTGTTTTTCAGCTATAACAGGTTGCCTGACAATAAGTGTCTCTTTTCCTTCTGTCCTGCTAGATGTTGGCAGTTGGCGTGAGGGCGGAGGCAGGAATTTGAACACTGCACCCAGCCCTCCTGAGATGGACAACAAGGCTCTGGAGGAGGGTAGCACGAGCCTTGTTACCTCCACACCACCCGAGGAAGCAGATGAGCCTGGCCGAAATGTAACCACTGACGGTCAGAGGGAGAAGAGGGATGGCAGGGAGAGGTTGCCGCCCCCTGGCCCTCCTCAGCCGAAACTAAATGGGGGGCAGCAGCCTCCCGCTGGGGTGCCAACTCACTTTGACCCTGCTTTCAGGAGCATGATGCCACCTTATGTAAGTCACATTGTGAACCGACTACACGAAGATACCACGTTTTGTGCTTTTCTTTACCCTGTGTGATGATTGCCGTCTTTGTTTCAGATGTTCCACGCCTATCCTCAAATGTCCTTCGCCCCGGGGCAAGGGAACTTTAGATACCCTGTACCGCAAGATGGAGCAAAGTGAGTGGGTCCTTGGCATGA